>JAZKJV010007541.1:97500-294448 GCA_037367405.1 Ottelia alismoides | reverse complement strand
TTCATATTATTTACATCTTTGATAATCAAATCACATTTAATTATCTAAGATAAATCTCCTTATAATAATGAAATCAAATTCATATTATTCATGGTAATTAAATCACATTTAATTATCCATTTTCTCAAAGCTCAGATACATATATCAACGATAGAATTATCCATGAACTCTTTCAAGGATAATGCGCTTTCTCCGCGAATACTTGGAGATAAGGACAGGGCGATTGTATTATTCCACGTATAGTGACATGGATATTTAGATGATATCTCAAATCCAGATCGCGGGCCTCTCATAGATGCTTGATTAAATCAAGACCACAAATCTAATCTTCTCATTGCATCTGAATCACATTCAGATCAATGTCCAACATTTGGAATAATATCAGATTACTTCTCTACTGAGAGGAGTCACTAAAATCCAGACCCATTTCATCACTCCCTAGGAATGGAAGCGTCATGGTTATACAATCGTTTATGATCACATCACCCTCAGGTATTCCTAATACCTGTACATCCTGCATACTAGAAGACTCTGAGTAAACCCGAAGTATTAGATCAACTTTACACTGTCTACTTCCAGGGTTTTATCAGTAAGTTTCTCATTCGATCATTGGGAGTCGGTATCGATCATATACTTTCCAAAAGCATATATCATACCTAGGTCTTGATCATATACTTTCCAAAAGTATATATCAAACCTACAAATTCAGTCAAGCTTCCAAAGCGAGACGACCATGCGCATGGAATTTGATTCTTCCCAATATCTCATGAGTGAGCTCATATCTTCCGGTTCAGTAACTGAACCTGTATGATCCCCTTTGAGAGATCGTATTACTCAAATGCCCTTATATGCACACCAGCGCGCCGGTGTATAGACCTTGATTAGGTCATCAACCTATTGGTCTGCCAAATGTACATACTCAAACATATAGTAACGCATCTGTCTCCGGTCAGAGGATGCGTGCCTGTATCGTGACAGCATACGATATAGGACTTTGGTTATCTCGATCTCGTTAAGTCAACTCTTTGACCTAACTAATCTGACACCTCCGAATCTCTATTCCTATGCAGAGGACCTGCATCAAGAGGTCGGTCAGATATCAACCTTTAGAGAAAGGATTGCCATCTCCTTCTCAGGCTAGAGATCATCTCTTAATAATCATTTGATGGTGCTTGATGAGTCCTCAATCTAACTCTTTAGATATTCATCCAAGCACCAGCCTCTATGATTCAATAATTGAATCAACAGCTGTATGATCATCAAGATGGCCATGGTACACAACCCTAATTGTACTAAGGGACCTATTATGCAAATTATATACTCTTTATTTCAGATCAAGGAGTGAATTGCAATAACATTTATTGCATAATGGCTCGCCGTGGGCTCGCATGTCCAACACGACTCCCCTCTTCCAGCACCACGTGGCTCGTCCCCAGCCCCTCGTCCCCAATCCCCCTCCGGCCCACCGCCGATTTGAAGCCCCTCTCCATCTCCTCCCGCCGCGAAGCACCCACCCTATCTTCCTCGCCGCTGGAAGCTCTATCTCGTCCAGGTGGAACGCCGCCCCCGCACCTCCTCCCGTCAGGTCGAGACTCGTGGGAGGAGAAGCTGGAAGAGGAGTGAGGGATTTTTTTCTTCTCTTGCTTGATTCTAGTCGTCCGATCACGGAATGGTTAGATTAACTCATTTTTAACCCAAGGAAGTTAACTCTAGGATGTGTCAATTTAACAGTAGGGTTTGTTAGGTAAGACGGAGCAAATTTACAGGGTCGAGGGAGGAATTACAATGTTTCAAAGGTCGTAGAAGTAATTTACAAAGATTATAGGGTCTGCCGGGTAAAAATCCCTTTAAACTTTTAACAAGGTAAATATTTAAAGTAAAACCTATTTTTTAAAAATTAATTGCATAAACTAACTCACTTAGGACATGTTCATTTGGAGAATAAGTACTATTATAAGGGGTCAATTCTCCATCTGTTGTGATCCAAGAGTACAACTATTCTTATCCACATCCCATTATTTCACCTTAATCTACCATTATTTATATCTTTATTTCACCTTATTCTCCTTATTCATATCTTTCCAGCCGTATAGAAAATAGATTCTTATTCTCCTTATTCCCTATCTTTATTCGTGATTCCTGATTCGAACGCCCCCTTAATGGTGTGGTGGAAGAACGATATGGTTGTGATATCGTGGAACTAAGTTCAAGTTCCACTTACCCACAATGTAACTTATTTTATATGTTTTAATCTAACCGCTCTTGAAATAATATATTATAAGTACGATTTAGAATAAATGAGATTCGAGCTAAATTTATCTCCCATTATTTCGAGCATTCTTATAAATAACATAAATTTTGTTGTTTCTTTTTTACCATGAATTTTATATTTTAAAATTCATTTCATAATTCAGTTTTAGAGATGGATTTGGATAGGTTGAAATGATTAGATTTATCAAAATTTAAAAATCATCTTAATTTATTAACCTATTTGGAAAAATCCAACATTAAGGATAGATTTAAATGAGGTCTAAATTATAAGTTTATCAAATTTTTAAAAAACTATTTGAAAAGATTAACTCTAATGAAAAATAACATCTAAAAATACATTTTTTTTCACTATTTTTAAGCATACACTGTAGTTATATACTTGACCTCTCCTTGATAAAAATCCCATTGCTCTTGTTTAGACTTTTACATAACAGTGCCAACAAACTGTCAATGAGACTGTGTGTGACAAGCGCGTTCTTACGTGGAACTAATGTTCCCTAATGTAATTTTGTGTACCTCATATGTAGACATTTGCAGAGTTTTAAATTCAATTAATGTGGAAAAAGTTTCTTCAGCAAATGTGTGCTTGTGGATGTGGACTGCATATCTTTAAAACACCTTATATTAACGAATCGAACATAAACAAACTAAATGCAGCCATCAACTTTAACTAACTTACAAATCTTATTCATTATCCATCAACTTTAACTAACTTACAAATCTTACTCATTATCCCTTGCATGCCAACCGACCGAAAAAGAGCCCGTATTCCACCCCATTCTACCTTATTCCACATTATTCCTATCCCTCCCGTCGAACATAAATAATATCTTATTCTATCTTATTACACCCCTTTATTCCACCTTATTCTCCTACTAAACATACCCTAAATGTGTGTAAAATGTGTAGCAAAATCCGATAAGCTAACAAAATGCCTAAGGTGCCGTTCGGCACAAGGGGTAAACCTCCCTTGGGGTGGTTTGCCCCTCTTACCCCATATTTTCTTCCTCTATGTGGGTCCCACTTTTTATCTTTTTAAAAAATTAAATAAATCAATTCTCCATCATCAATTCCATCAAAAAATAATATATTATACCATCATATCATATAAAAATTGTAAACTACACCACTTCTACTCACTTTTTCAAACTCCATTTTTGAGTTTTGGTGTTTGGATAGAGGGTTAAACTGGGGGTGGGATAGTAGTGGGTTTATTGTGATATGATTGTATTGGAGTTTGAAAAAGTGAGTAGTTATTGTGATGTGATTGTATTAGAGTTTGAAAAAGTGAGTAGAAGTGGTGTAGTTTATAATTTTTATATGATATGATGGTATAATATATTGTTTTTTTGATGGAATTGATGATGGAGAATTGATATATTTAATTTTTTAAAAAGATAAAAAGTGGGCCCCCACTTAGAAAGATAAGGGAGTGGGTTAGGGTGGGTAAACCACCCCGAGGGGGGTTTACCCCCTAACCGAACATGACCTAAATGTTAGTCACTTTATATATACATATTTATCGTACATTAATAGCGATTTTTAAATTTAAAATAGAAGTTTTAACATGCTTTCATTAATTAGAAAGACTTAAAAGGACATGTTTGCAATCACAAGATTTTCACCAAAAAAATCGTGAGGGATGGTTTTTAACTCCGATTTTCTAGAGTTTTTTACACTTGTATCCCACCAAGTTTTCACAGTTACACATACATATACAATTTTTGTAATAACACTTGTGCTCCTATATTCTTACAAATTCCCTATATCCAATCTAATATAGGTGCACACACATGATAATAGAAGTGCAATACTGCGAATTTTGTAAGAATATCGAAACACAACTGTCATTGTCAAAAAAATAAGGGCATAAGTGAAACTAAAAAAAATTAAAGGTCGAAAGTGTAAAAATAGAGATATGAGTACTGTACCAATTTAACGAGCAATGTAAATATCACAAAATAAGAAACGCACTTTAATCCATTTTTTATTACAAATCCACCTTGTGCGCATTAGTCACGATCATAATTATTTATTAATTCCGGAAAAGTACGCTTCCTATTTACGCTTTTTATTCTGTATTAATCCTCATTTTACAAAAGAAAAAATTGATACTTTATAGTATATCAAACCTCCAACTTCTAAACGATACTCCGAACACTCTGCCTTTACTAAAAAAATTCCCAATTTTTGCGAATTATTTGCTATGATTTTGCGAAAATTATATACACATCGAATAAAACTAGCATATTATATATAAAGTCCTTCAAATGTGATGGGTTTTTCCCCAGCTTTTGAAAATTATTATCAATTTAGTAAAATTATGTAAGAATTTTGTAAAGTATTAGGGTTTGATGAGGTTGCCCATTGCGGGTAACCAACATGGCTGCCCCACCTCATTTTTTCCGTATTTTTTTTGAAAAATTTCACCATTTATATTCATCTATATACCCTTCATATATATCATTCAAATTTCGTCAGAAACAGAGACTCGTATGACCTCCATCCAGATAAGCTCGATTTAAAAAATCGTGCGACCATTAAAAAATGATTGTCTGGATGGAGGCCGTACGAGTCTCTGTTCTGCCGAAATTCGAATGACATATAGAAGGGATATATGATGAATATACATGGTGATATTTTTCCAAAAATAAAAAAATCCTATACCATACACTGTACGAAAAAAATATCAGAATGTTAAATATATGGAGGAGTTCAGATGAGATGGCACATTTCTTTGATTATGGAAATGTGTTAATTTTGACAGTTGGATTATAAGTATGCGAGTGAAATTGGAACCTAAATGTAGTGGTTTTTGCCAACTATAATTTCTAAAATGAGGGATCCACTTAATTAATACTTTATTAGTAAAAAACTATACCATGATCCTTTCTATATTTAGTTAAACGACGTGTGTTATGGATTGAAATTTATAAAATTATGAAACAAAAACAATACGCATTATTAGATAAATATTAGCAGTTTAAAAAAGATGATGATCTTTCTGTAAAACTATATTACAAATTACAAACTAAACACCACTGTTGTATGTAGAAAGGAGCGATATTTGTTGTAGCAACTTAACTTCCTACGAATATGGAGCAGCAAATATAGTTGTTTTTGTGCCAACTATAATTCCTAAAGTGGGGGATCAACTTAATTATTTCTTCATTACTAAAATTCATGTCATGATCTTTGCTATATTTAGTTAAAAGACATGTAGTATGTGGATTTTCTTTAAAATTATGATGCAAAAACAATAAACATTATGACATGAATATTTATATTTTACAAAAGATGATGATCGTTTTACATAAATACGTTGCAAATTACAAATTAAAGCGAACTGATTTACGTGGAAATGGTGTGATATTTGACGTGGCAATTGAACTTTCTACCAATAAGAACCAACAAATATAGTTGTTTTCATGTCAATCATACTTCCTAAAATGTGAGATTCACTTAATTAATATTTTATTAGTAAAATCTTGTTCGATATACAGGAGAGGAGTTCCTAACGTCTGATCTTGGATGGTCCGTAGCGTCCGACAAGTCAGATCTGACAATCGCTGTATCGACCACTCTTGCGATACTCGAAATGTCACCAATCAATGAAAACAACAATCAACCCATAATATATTTTTTTTTTGATGACAAGGAGGGTGATCTCCCAATTAGGGAGTCACCACGTAATTATATTAAGTTAACAGAGCTCGTATATGATAAACAATTAATAAGATGCAGGGTAAATTTATTATACCCTACAAATAGATGTACAGTCACAAGTAACAAGGGTCGAACCACTAGAAGCACAAGCGTTTAGGTATGAGAGGAAAGGGTGACTACTTCATGAAGTATGTAATTTTACCAACTTCATGTCTATTTTTGGCAATTTTTTATTTTTTATAGAAAATACCATCATGGATTTTCGTAGTTGTATCCTATAATATGTTATTCAAATTTCATCAGAAACAGAGACACCTATACCCTCCATCCAGAACAGGTCGATTACATCAAATCTAAGATCGTTAAAATTACATGTTCTATGTGGAGGGCATAGGAGTCTCTATAATTGATAAAATTTTAATGACATATTACAGGGATATAGTTATGAAAATCCATGGTGGTATTTTCCAAAAAATTAAAAAATATCAAAAATAGAAAGAGAAACTTTATTACTATATAAATATGCATTATATCTCTAAAAAGAAAGAGAGTAAAAATTACAAAATTTAAAATAAAAAATAAAAAATTAAAAATAAAAAACATTAAAAATCTGTAAAAAAATAAAATATAATTTAAAACACGCAAAAAGCTGAAAAAAATAAAAAAATAATTGTTTTTTATTTTCATTAATTGACAATAATTATACCAAAGGAATTGGAGCCTACTTCACTAAGTACGCAACCTTACATACTTCATATATAATTTTGGTATTTTTTTATTTTTTTTAAAAATACCATCAGGGATTTTCATAAATATATCCTTCTAATATGTCATTCAAATTTCGTCAGAAATAGAGATTAATATGCCATCCATCTAGAACATGTAATTTTAGCGGTCTTAGATTTGTTGTAATTGACCTGTTCTGGATTGAGGGCATATGAGTCTCTATTTTTTTATGAAATTTGAATGACATATTAGAGGGATAAAATTATGAAAATCGATGGTGGTATTTTCCAAAAAATAAAAAATTGACATGAAGTAGATAAGGTTACCTACTTCATGAAGTAGGCTCCCTTTTCTCATATATATACATATATATGGGGCTGGGGAAGCTGCACCCGGCCCTTTTTTTCATTGGTTTTTTACGTTTCTGAAATGAAACCTAGGGGGATTTAAATCACTATATATCACCATCATATCATGCCAATTTCAATTAAATTTGACACTTCTATCATCTCCATCAAGACTATCACATTTTAACAGTGTCAGAATTATTGAAATTGACCCTATCTAGATGTGTATGTTAGGAATGCTTGTTTTGCATGAAATTTGAAGCACATATTCCACTCAATAAACTAAGTAAATCCCCATAGGCTTCCTTCAAAAAAATCAAAAATCAATGAGAAAAATGCCCGGGTGTAGCTAGTTGGCTGCACCACCCGGTGTAGCCTCCCTTTTCGATATATATATATATATATATATATATATATATATATATACATACATACATACATATATATATGGGTAAAAATGGGGCTGCTCTTGTGGGGGGAGCTAACTTGGCTCCCCGTGCCATTTCATCCATTTTTTTTTGAAAACATCTTCCGTGGATTTTCATCAATATGTACCTATATTATGTCATTCAAATTTCACGCGAAATAGAGATTCCTACGACCTTCATCCAGAAGGGTCGTTTTTAGCAATTCTGTTACCGTTAAAAAACGATTGTCTGGATGGAGGCCGTAGGAATATCTGTTTTGCACGAAATTTGAATAACATAATATAGGGATATAGTGATCAATATTTACGAAAGAAATTTCAAAAAAAAAAATAAAAAAACAAGCGAAACGGCGTGGGGGAAGCCAAGTTGGCTCCCTCAGGGGGCAGCTTCATTTAACCCTATAGATATATATATAGAGAGAGAGAGGGATGATACAAAAACTGTGAGAGCATGAGAGCAGTGAATCTGAACCACTAGATTCTGCTCATCTCTTTCCTCTACCAAGAGATGAGGGAATCTAGTTGTCCAGACTTATTGCTCTCATACTCTCACAGTTTTTGGCTGTCACAACGTGAGAGCTAAAAAATAGTAAAATATACGAAAAATGCCCTGGAAATTATCAATGTATCGCCTGGAGACGTATACGTAATTTTCAGAGTTTTAGCCCAAGACGTTTACACAAAAAAATATAAACGAATTTTTACATAATAACCCCTCTAATCTTGTCATTTTATAATAATATTTTTACATAATGGTCCCTTAAAGTTGTTAAATTACAACGCAAACCCTTGTCGTAATTGTAATTACGTCACCTGCCACAAATTTACTTTTATTCACACATGCTCCCATCCATGGATTGTGGTTAGGGATGCAGAATTTGGATACCGATATAGAAATAAATAATCATAAC
Organism: Ottelia alismoides; assembly: GCA_037367405.1. Taxonomy (NCBI): domain Eukaryota; kingdom Viridiplantae; phylum Streptophyta; class Magnoliopsida; order Alismatales; family Hydrocharitaceae; genus Ottelia; species Ottelia alismoides. The sequence goes on along the minus strand of JAZKJV010007541.1, from coordinate 286,100 downwards.
ACGGATAATAATTATCTTACTGATAATGAATGTCTCGTAATACTTTCATTAAAAAATATCTTGGTAAAGTTGAGTCAAGAATTGATAAAATCAAAATTCAAAAACCTACCAATACAACAAATAAGAAATGAAATAGAGTAACTGGTTAAACTATATAACTTGTATAACAAATACTTAAATAGCATAAAAATATGTAAGTTTTTATCTTAAAATGACTCCAAAATACAATAGGCTATGTGTAACCAATAACCATCTAACAAAATTGGATGAAGGTTTATACATATACCAGTATATGCTGAGAACATATACATAGAAATTCAATAATATCAATAATATGGATATCCATATCTATATTCATCAAAAATAAATAAATAACTATACGATCCATATCCAAATCCTCTATAAAATTAAGAATGTTATCTGTAACCGTATTCTTATCTGCCAAAAACTGAAAATTGATTTATTTTTTCGTATCCATATCCTTGAAAAAAAATCCAAGATATATAGTTTAAAAATAGGATTTTTATCAGTTGTGCCCCTCCGAGATATTACAATATCACTTATGTCCCTATCTTTTCGGGAATATCAGTTGTGGCCCCAGCTTCTTGTCGTTCTATCATTTGTGTCACTCCGTTAGTTTAACCGTCAATGAGTTGACTTAACCATGATTTTTTCAAACTATGGTGCAATTAAGAGGGGTATAATTGTCCAGACTTCTTCTTCATCTTCCTCCTCCTCCATTTGTTCTTCTTCCTTTCTCTTCATAATTTCTCTCTCTTAAGTTATACATTCAAGCATCCATCGAATCTTTAATTTTTTTGCATTTTCACGGATATATCACTCATTACGGATCAACCAGTGAATTTTATTGAATTTTTCAGTGAATTTTATTGAAACAATTAGTTAAAAATTATCTCAACTTAACAAATACTGAAAGCCCTGGAAGGGGCGACCTGGGGGTGCGGGGGCGGTGGGCTAGGGGGCGACCTAGGGGCGCGGGGGCGGTAAGGCTAGGGGGCGACATGGAGGCGGGGGGGAGGGGGGGAGGCAGGCAGGGGGGCGACCTAGGGGCGACGGGGCTAGGGGGCGACCTTGGGGCGCAGGGGCGGCGATGCTAGGGGGCGCGGGGGGAGGCAGGGCAGGGGGCGACCTTGGGACGCGGGGTCAGCAGGGCGTGGGGGCGTGGGGGAGGCAGGGCAGGGGGGCAACCTGGGGCACGGGGCAGAGGGAGGGGGAGGGGACGGAGGCAACGGGGGTAGGGGGAGTCACTGGGCAGGGGGAGGGGGCAACGGGGGCAGGGGGATGCACGGGGCAAGGGGAGGCGCTGGGGGCGGGGGCGACAGGGGCAGGGGGCAGGTCGGTGGGGGAAGGGGGAGGCGCGGGTCGGGGGCGCAGGGGAGGGGGGCAGAGGCAGGGGCCAGGGGGGCCGTGGAGGCGCCGGGGCGGAGGTGCAAGGGCCGGGGAGGACCTCGGGGGCAAGGGGGTGGGGGTGGTGGGGGGAGGGGCAGGTGCGGGGGGACGAGATGGGGCGGAGGGATGGGATGAGGGCGGTCGGGAGGAGTCGTTGAAGGAGCAGGTGACTGGGAGAAGAAAGAGAAGGGGGAGGAAGAGGATGAGGGAGGAAGAAGAAGAAGAGTTGGACATTTCCGTCCATTTTTTTCAATTAATTCCACTTGTGTCCTTGAAGTTAACGTCCGTTTGTATTATGGATGGATGAAAACTAACCCGAGAGGCATAAGTGATAGCATGAGAAGAAGTTGGGGGTACAACTGATATTTTCGAAAAGATAGGGGCATAACTGATATTGCAGTATTTTATAGGGGTACAATTGATAAAAACCCTAGAAATAAATAAGACGGCGACTACATATATATCTACATGCGATGGCATCTCTGCAGAGGCCGTGCTGCAATTACAAGGATTATAGAGGTGACGTGTTTAAAAATCCCAAAAATAAGTAACCCGTGATCATTATAATCAGATCCTTCAAATTTTATAAGTGCTCCGTTACCTCTTTATGGGATCCCTCGTTTCGGCATTGTCCACATGCATAACATATTCGAAAATAATAATAATAATAATCAGACCGTATTAATACGCAAGACAGGTAAGCACGACTTGTCTTCACAGCTCATGTGGTTTCCACCAGCATTAAATAACTTTGCATTATTTTTCTTATATTATTCGATCCTCATTCCTCTCATATGAAGCAATATGGATGATATTTCCATAAATTCTAACTGGGAAGAAAATGGAAGGAGCGACCACGTGGAGATTTTTTATTTTTTTATTGTTTAGAGGCAGTTTTAGGAGTAACAAATTACATCATGGGCATCAATGAGTTCAATTTTAGACCAAAAACAAATACTTTGTAATAGCTAGCTTTTTTTTTAATCATGGGTTCAGTTCTAACTTCGATACGTTAGATAAATTGATCCCAGTTCGATCTCAACTGGTTCGATACTGAGTTGAGATGATTGCACTGGTGTTCGGATGATGGACAAAGGATACATGAGCTTTGTTGCTTATTTTTATGTAGCTGGTTTGAAAGATAATAAAAGATAAATACTTTGGATAGAAACATAGATGGTTGATTCTGTGAGAATTAAAAATTGTGAGAGCATGAGAGCAATGATTGTTGACTACTAGATTCTGTCACATCTCTCCTCATTAATTGCAGGAGGAGGGAGAAGAGTAGAATCTATTGGTCCAGATTCACTACTCTCTTGCTCTCATAGTTTTTGACTCTCACATAATCATTCCTCTAGAAACATAATATATAATGAAATTGTGATGTGAAATTCTCCAGATGTCTTTCAGTATCTCCAAATGAATATTATCTTTCCTTTTGGGGAGGGAGATCAACATAACTAACATAAGCTTAGCCCTAAAAAAAAGCACCACATGATTAGCAAATGAAAGGAAAAAAAGGAAAAGAAAAAGAAGTGAGGACAACAAAAGGAAAAAGAAGGGGAAAAAAGGAAAAATCCCCATCTTTCTCCCCCTTGGAGATCCCCCTATATATAAATAGGCCGTCGCTTTTATTTTACCACTCGCCCCCATTCCCGTTTCCCACAGCGAAGGCATGACCAGCCACCCTCCTCTCTTGTATTTCGGGGGCTGTTTTCAAGGCCCAGTGGCATCTTTGCCAGCGAAGAAGTTGAAGGCTGGAAGCTTTCTCCGAAAGGGAAAGCTATAGGAAGGAGGAGGACGAGGTGCAGTCAAAGCTACCCCTTTTCCCTTCCCTCTCCTCCATATCACCCTCCTCCTCCGTCACCCTCAGTGGGTGAGGAAGAGGTCTCTGTAAGACATGGCCATCACCTTCTCCTCCACCACCCCTTCCTCCAAGAAGCACTGGTGGCGCACCCACAGGAAGAAGGTAAGCACAGCACCCACCAGAGCGCGACCCACCTCCCAGAATCCAATCTCTGATCGACCCACATTGCGTTCTTTCTCTCTTGCAGGAGGTGGACAGGTGCGTAAGGGAGGCTCGAGCCCTGCTCGCCACCCAACAGCCCGAAGACGCCGCCTCCGCGCTCGAGCTCCTCGAGTCCGCTCTCGTGCTGTCGCCGCGCAGCGAGGCCTCTCTGGAGCTCAAGTCGAGGTGCCTCCTCTTCTTGAGGCGGTTCAGAGAGGTGGCGGATATGCTGCGGGACTACATCCCGAGCTACAGAGCCGTGGCGAACGTTGAACGAGAGGAGGAAGAGGAAGAGAACACCTCGACGTCGCTCTCGTCGGGGACCTCGTCGGGGTCCTCGCAGCAGCTAAAGAGGGAGAAGGCGAGGCTCCTGCCGTCCGATTCCAGCGCATCCGACGGCGAGGAGGCGATGCCGAGGTGTCTCTCCGTCTCCGAGCTCAAGAGGAGGGTCCTGTGCGGGCTGTCAAAGAGCAGGGGCAGGGAAGGGCAGTGGCGGTAAATTCCCTTAACTTCCATAGGCTTTTTCATATTCCACCGAGGATAGCATTGCAGCTCCTCATCAATCTCAACTGAAACCTTTTTCTAAAAGCGTTTTACTAATAATTTCCACTTAATGGAGGAAAAGGAAAAAAAAAGGTTCGATTTGTTTGGAGTGCGCTTACTAGACAATCACTAAGCCGCTTGATGCCTTCCTATCCGTAGTTATATATCTGTAAATTATGATTTTCTCCCTAAATTATACCGCGTTTACTGTAATCCCTTTTGCTTAGCTCATCGGAAAAATAATTTCACGATTACTGCAAAAACAAATATCGAATATAGTAAATTCTAAACTCTAGAAGCTATATGGCACGCAATTTTCTTTTAAGTACGGAATTACAAAGCAAATTCGTGATCCCAACGAAAAAAATTATTAAAAATATTTACGAATATTAAGGCAGTTTCCAAATTGGAATTGACATGTTGGTTAATTACAGTTACATGGTGCTGGGCCAAGCATGCTGCCACCTCGGCATGATGGAGGACGGCATGGCGCTCCTCCAGGCGGGGCGCCGCCTCGCCGCGGCATCCGTGCCGCCGTGAGTGCCTCGACCTCCCCGATGACAGCTTCTCGGACACGCTATCTGCCGACCTCGACCACCCCTCCGCTACCGCCCCCACCGCCCTCTCCTCCGGCCCCGCCGAGCTCGAGGCCGTCGCCGGTCTACTAAACCACGTCAAGCTCCTCCTCCGCCGCCGCGCTGCCGCCTACGCCTCCCTCGATGCTGGATTGCCGGCGGATTCTGTCCGCCACTTCTCGAAGATCCTCGACAACCGCCGCGGCATACCGCACGTCTTCGCTGCCGGCTGCTTCATCGGCCGAGCAGCAGCCTACCGAGCCACCGGCCGATTCGCCGACGCAATTGCCGATTGCAACAGAGCTCTCGCGATTGACCCATCTTCGATCCCGTCGCTAAGGGCCCGCGCCGAGCTGCTGGAGAGCGTTGGATCGCTGCAGGATAGCCTGCGTGATCTCGACCACCTTAAGCTTCTCTACGACGCCGTGCTCTGGGACAGGAAGCTCCCTGGACCGGCGTGGAGGCCTCACAATGGCGTGCGGTACCGGGAAATTGCCGGGAGCTTACGCACGCTCACTACGAGAATCCAGGAGCTCCGGCAGAGGGTGGCAAGAGGAGAAGGGTGCAAAGTTGACCATTACGCCATGTTTGGCCTGAGGAGGGGCTGCTCAAGGTCGGAATTGGAGAGAGCCCACTTGCTGCTCTCCCTCAAGCACAAGCCCGACAAGTCGTCGCTCTTCGTCGATCGCCTCGAATTCGCCGACGACAACCGTGATCTCGAGATGGTACGAGACCAAGCGAAGATGTCGGCTTCCATCCTATACCGGCTTCTGCAGAAAGGTTATGCGAGTATCATGGCGACAATAGCAGAGGAAGAGGCTGCGGCAAGGATGAGACCCAAGAGCTCAACCGCCGCGGAGTCCGACAATTCAAAACCGGTGAAGAAGGCCAGCAGCATTACGCGTCTCGGTTCCAATCGGGAGGATTCTGTGTTGGCCAAATCGGCGAGTTTCCGCAAGCCGGTGATGAGCCCCGGGAGCTCAGTGTTCCAGGGCGTGTTCTGTCGGGACCTCGCGGTGGTCAATAGCCTAATCAGCAAGGCGGGGTACGCGCAATCCATCCCGGTGAAGTACGAGGCTCTGAGCTGCTGATCGTCGCCGGCGACGGCCTCAATTCTTGGCAATTGTACAGAAGGGGATACTGCAGGCGAAAGTTTTGTCCTTTGGTATTTAGTGCTGTGGATGTGGTTGTTATTTTCTGAGAGGTCTCTTCTCGACTCTGTTCTATATCAACACTGTTACTAGTTCTTTTGTGTTCTCTGTTGAAATCTCCTCCCGATTTACTCTGTAGTCTGTACTGTACAGTTCATAGCAGGAAGTGTCCAATCTCTGGAAAGTGTTCTGTGAACTTCTGTTGCTGTTTGTTCGATTTTCTTCTTCCAACTTAAATGTGGATCGGAGATGTTTGTGATTTGATATCTCGATGAGATTTCCACTTTGACCATATTAATGGCTAACTCCAACTCGGTATAGTTTGTTCGGAGGTTGTTGGTGCATCGATACTTCCAATATTAGATTTCAATCAAACCGAACAAAGGTTCCCTGTTTGATTATGGGCACTTTCCAACTTATGTTTTCCTCGAAGCAAACTTCTCATATACGTATGTAGTAACTCCATGTAATTATATCTGCAAAATGCAAATGCTATTTCTTTCTACTTGTTGATATTCACGATGATATAAGCTTGTTCTTGGAGCACTATAAGACCCATTACCACTAAATATGATCAATGTGTGGAGGTGGCAATCATATGATCAAATTCTAAAAGGAATGGGGATCCAGATCTTGGATCATACAACAGCATAGGATCCTTTAGTTGTGAGGAGGAAATGTCACGTAGATCAGAAGTAAATCATGATTACTTCCAGCTCCTTATCCCACTTGTCCATGGATTAGATAATCCACGGACCAAAGTCCAAAACTGAAGAACGATATGAACAGCCCTTTTCCTCCCTATCTTTCGCATGTCACCGCAACAGACGAGTAGCTCACGCAGAGATCAGAGTCCTAACCCTGAAGCCCACACGAGTCACATGGGTGCCCTGCCCTCGCCCACCATGCATGCACGGACCCTGCAAAAACCCTAGCCAGATATAAACTCTACCCCATCCAGAACCCCACACCTTCCTCCCCTTCCATGATGACATGGGGCTCTCTTGCGTCGTCATCCAACTGAAGCCCTCCACGCCATGGCACTGCAATCATCCAAACAGGAGCTGCTCTCCACCAGTGGCACCTGCCTGCCCCGGCAACTTTACAAAGCCACTGATGTGGATTATTGGCTGTTTGGATCCTTTTTCACCGTGTTTGGCGTCATGTCCATCAACATGGATGAGAGCTGTGGGTGTGGGGAGTGGAGGCGGGCGGAGCAGAGCCAAGTGTTCCCACAAGATGTTCATGCATGGTTATTTTATCATCATATATTTATTTATTCATATATTAACTTCATATATACAGACACATATTGGACTTGGGCAGATGGTGCTTTTACTGTGAAAAAAGCTTACAAAGTTTTATATACATCATTCGTTTTTGATCCGGGAATTGCAATGCCAATATTAGGGCAGTTTTGGTCTTGGAGGATTCCTAAAAGAGTGAAAGTTTTCCTTTGGCTGTTCGGGAGAGAGCGAGTAATGACTGGTGCTCGGAGATCAAGACTCTTTGGTGCTGACGGTTCTTGCAAACGATGTGGAGAGGAACTAGAGGATGTAGATCATCTGTTCTTCCGTTGTTCCTCCTCTAGACAGATTTGGGCAGGGGCCAATTTACCTACTATTGCATCCTCTAGGGTCAGAGTTTTTTTGGATTCCATTGGGCTGACCGGATCATGCACAATGATGGAGAAGCTTAACGCGACATCTATTTTGTGGGCGATATGGTTGGCAAGAAATGGAGTTATTTTTCGAGGGGAGAGATTTTATATTGAAAATGTTTTAGAGCATTCCAGACTCATTCGTGGGTCTTGGTCATTGTAACCTTGTACTTACTTTGTGAATATAAGTTTTTGGGTGTCCACCTTTACGGTTTGACACCCTTTTTCCTTCAAAAAAAAATATATATACAGACACATAAAAGCAAAAATAGATGTCTGGTAAAAGTAAAAGATTGTAGCAAATAACGGCCGATCATTTGATCTTCATCTAATCGTCCAAAAGCAAGTTGTTATATCTTTTCTTGAAAAGAGGTTCTCCACTCATACATATCGTGACCGCCTTCATTTTTTTAGCGGTGCTAACTTGAATTTTCTTGGAAATATGGACTGACATGATTTGAGATGGGTTTTCTCTGCACATGCAACCACTATGATGATCTCTTTTACAGTAGGTTCAAACTCTTGTTGTAAATAAGTAGGCTATTTGTTGACTTTATAGTAAAGGTTTAAGCATGATAAATGTTAGGTTTTTATCCCTTGTGCCCCTATGTGATATTGCAATATTAATTATGTCTCTTTTTTTTGGAATATCACTTGTGACTTCTTACACATTTATCATTTGTGCCCTTCCATTAATTTGTCCGTCAATGAATTTAATTTAACCACGATTCATTTGAGCCAGTGTGTGGTTAAAAGGGACAAAATTGACCAAACACACCTTCTATCCCCCTCCTCCCAGCCCCAAGCTCGCCTGGCTCTGCCGCTCCATCAAGAGGAACTTTATCGAGGTGGTGGAGTTCTTAGAGCTTGGCATCTCCGGAGTAGCTACACTCTTACAACCGCCACAAACAACAGATTTCTCCCATGGGAAATCTCCTTCAGGGTGGTCAATATGAGTCCTTTGGGGATGTGGGTACCCCGAAGGATCCCATCTCTACAGCAACCCACCTTGATTTGGGTACTCCGAAAGATTTCTGATTCCGCGTTTGCGGATGTCAGATCTACGTGGTTTCTTCCGATTTGGGCAGTTCCTGATGTATTCCAATAAGCAGGAGTTTGTGGGTTTTGTTGGATGCAGGAAAGGAGAGTATTTTCTGATGATGATGATGACGACGATGATGACATGTTGCATTGGGTTTTTTCATTTCTTTTTGGGGTTTGGTTGTCAACGTGCTGCAGAACGAAGTGTTCCACGAGTTCTGTCGGTGTCATTCGTGTTGGTGCAATGGATTGGATCGGAGGAGGTGGGTTTTGGATTTTTAGGGAGATGGAGGCTCAAGGAGGAGGAGTAAGGGGCATATGAGGTGGGGGGTGTCGGAAGAGGTGCAGGGAGGGTATGGGGCGACGGAGGAGGGGGTCGGAGGTGGTGGGACAAGAGAGGTCGGAGCGATAGCGGAGGTGGAATAGAGGGTATAAAGCTGAGGAGGAGGGGGTTGAGGGCTCGAGGCAGAGGATGAAGGGGGCGGAGGAGGAGGGGGGTGAAGGAAGAGGTGGATCACGAATGGACAAATCGATGTTTCTGAGAACCCAAACCAACTTCCTTGTCTTTATGTAATGATTACCTCATGTCTGGCCGCATACGGTGGTCGGAGCTCCGATCACTTTTTCATGAGCATCCGTCTGCCTTTCTTTGGTGCTTCTCTAGCAAAGAACGTAACAAGCCATGGTGTTTCTCTCATTAAAGAACGACGGTGAATGGTTTTTTTGAGCAGCTTGGAGGAGGAGGAGGGAGGAAGAGTGAAGGACATATCTACCTAAGTTTGTCAATTTGTGCCCCAAAACTTAATATGTTTGAGATACAAATGGACGTCAACTAATCCAAGAGGCACACTTGATAAATGTGAAAAGGTCAGGAGCACAAGTGATATTCCAAAAAAAGGAAAGAGCAAAACTGATATTGCAATATCTCAGAGGAGCACAAGTGATAAAAACCCATAAATGTTTATAGCATGTTAGTGTAGCCCTAGTGTTTCTCTTATGTAGTATGGTATTTACTTATCTACAACATATTATTTTTTTCATTAACTTGCAGTTGTTTCTCATTCATAGCATATTATTTTCTTCTTGATATTTTTTTTCGTTGCATATTATTTCTCATCCATGTCATGTTATTAAATTTCTTCGTAATTCTATGCTATTTATCTTCCAAAGCATGTATTTTCTTTATATCAAGCCATTCTTCATTCACGGAATGTTAATTGTCATGCTATTTCTCATTCATAGCATGTTATTTTCTTCATAGTATATTATTCCTCATCCGTATCATTCTATTTTCTCATGGCCCTAATATTTCATTTTCGTAGCATGTTATCTTCTTTATGACAAGTCATCTCTCATTCATAGTATGTTATTTTATATATGACCACGCTATTTCTCGTACATAGCATGTTATTTTCTTCGTAGCATTTTATTTTCTTCGTTGCATATTATTCGTCATGCATAGCATGCTATCATCTTTGTGAGTCTGTGAACATGTTATTTTCTGCATATCACACAATTTTTCAGTCATATCATGTAATTTTTTTCACGAACTACTCTTTCATAAATCTTGTTTTTATATGTATGCAAGTAAATGCCTGAAAGAACTGGATTTTGGTTATCTTACTTTGCTGAATTCAGGTTGGTTTATATAAACAAGCTTCCGTCATTATGAGTGAAATTGTTGACCAATTGCAACAAAGTTCTTTTCAACTTAAGCACCAAAGTTTCATTACAGCCCTACTGAAGGCTGATGCAAGTCTTTACTGAAGAGGTTTGCATATGATCAGACGATCATTTCCTTCTTGTGAATTTAATCTTAAGGTAATAAGATATCATTCTCATACAATATGTTTTGCATCTTACTGTCCAACTCTGAACAATTTCTACCTAACGGGGAGGAACGGATTACGAGAATGGAGATCACTATTTCAATTAAAACTTTGATCTAAACATTATCCTGGACATGCAGATGCAGTTGCTGATAGAGTTCAGTAGCATCTAAACATATCAAATCATCAGAGTCCATTATCTTCGACGACCGTTCCAATCAATACCTATTTTTGACGGATGTCAATATACTAAGTTGGGTTCAAAACGTTATACCTAAATCATTCTTACAGGTTTTATGGATACATCGCATAACCTCATTTGAATGAGAAGAATTAATCAAACTTGAATCTCCCAACGTGTATAGGATACCTACAAAGGTACTGCCAGCGGGGGTTGAAGATCTCCAGATCCGACAACAAGTTAAAGGGGCTGTCAGCATTGCAGGAGATGACCTCACAGGCCACGAATCCTTTGCTGCTTCATCTGCCAATTGGTCGTTGATTCCAGTAAACTATCACATCGATGCTCTACTTTACAATATCCCCATTACTCGAACTTCATATTCTAAATCCGATGGAATAATTAAGCTGCCCATCCATCGATTACTTTATCTCCACTTCACTATCAAGAAATTCCCGTTCCACAGTGTTGAGATCTCCAGTATGCAAATAAAGACAACTCGGCCTCGAAGTCTACCCTTTTATTGGTTATATAATACCAGAGGATTGCATTATATATAGATACTTGCGGCCTCGAGAATTGGATCTCAAACATATCTATAGATCATGTGAAGGGTTACATATAAACCGTGGTTTTGCCAGTAGATCATCAATAATATTGATCTGTGTGGGACTTATCTGCACTCTGACATGCATGCACGTTTGCTTCAAACGAAAACCAACGACGTGCATTCTGTATATGGTAAGACTACGACCAAAAGGAGTTGCAAAAGATCATAAGAAATTGGAGATTTGTCGATCTTATATAAACTTAACAATGAGCTCCTCATTCCAGCTGCACGTATATATCTACGCAATCTGGATCGTCTGCTGTAATACAACAGGTGTTGTATTACAGGAGATCGTCCCATGGGGATCGAACGACCCTCATAGGGGGACGACTAGACGATCCGTCGTACTCAATCGTATATTTCTTGATGGAATGGTCGCTAATTAATTTCCAAGTTTTCCTATGATGTTCATATGGCTCTGAGTCGAGCCTAGCTTATTTTGAACTCGAGCTATATAGTGAGTTCTGGACACAAATTCGAGCTCCTTTGTCGAGCTCAATATTAGTCAACTTGAGTTCAAGGTCGTTGAGCAGGATCACGAGCGACTTAACGAGCCTACTCAAATTTGAGCAACTAGTTTATAGCATTCAGGCTCATATGTTAGCGAACAGACAAATCGAGCTATTGAGCTGAGTTGGTTAATGAATTGTCGAGCCAAGCTATCACGCTAAGCAGGATTATCTAACCGAGTTGCCGCGTGAGTAGGGTTGTATTTCTGAGCTATCAAGCCAAGAACAAGCTCAGCTATCCAGCTATGGAATTGAACATGATTAGGAGTGTAACTTATATATGATGTGTTAGGATATTTAGTTCATCTTTCGATGGGAAGTAAAGTTTCTTTATCTTCGAATAATGGGATTTCATCTCAAAATAAGCAATCTCGAAATAGAGTGGTCACTTCATCCAATGTGTATGTGCATGTATGCAATATTTATTCCTTAATTGTTTCTCTGCTAATCGATAAAGAACAAGGAATGAGCTCCGCATATTCATTATTCCTAATCCAAACTAAGACTGGTGTGAGGCGTCATTGCATATTTTTTAAGGAAATCACTAATATGTATTGCGTGTTACAATAAAATGAAGATGTAGCAATACATAATTCAAGGATTTGTTTGTTTTATCCTTCAATGTTAAATTTATAAAACTCATTCTATTTGTTTCAGACACATATATTTGATTGTTGAAATTTGCAACGAACATCGTATTTGTTGCTAACGATTTAAGTAACAATGTATATTCATTTTTTTGTTATATTCATTACGTACGATATAGTAACAGCTACGACATTCATTGTAAATTTTAGAATAACAGGTAACCGTTGTTTTATTATTCGTTGCCTACAATACGGTAACATATACACCATTCATTGTACAATCAACAATCAAAATTTATACAATAATAGGCTATTTTGAGAGCTCTTCTGACCGACAAAAAATAAGTAATCATATGTAATCGTCAGTAAAGTTGTTTTTTTCTTTATTTTTTCTTAATTTTATTAATTATCAATTATCTAGTAAATTCAAGAATTCCTAATGTTAAAATCTCTATTTTTATTTAGCATCAGATATGAATGATTTGCAAAAAACAGCTTTCGATGAGTATGAGACTGCTCGGAAGGCCCACATGTGACCAACGTTATGGTGGGCTTTTATGCATCAAAAGCAAGGCCCAATAAGAGAGGGGAAAGATAAAAAAGAATTATGTTCAAATACAACCCATGCGGCTTAGATCGCGTCTGGTTCTGCAAACTCGAGGGGTACCCTGGAGATCAATTCCTTTTAAAAATGAGCATGGCAGTTTCTAAGATAAGCAGCATATATGATAGAGCAGTGTGTCTTCATATTCACAACTTACCATTTCCTCGGTTATCTGTCAGACTGTAACTTGTAGAGCATGTGTTTTTGGAAGCCTTTGAATTTTGGGAAAGATTTGTTTGGATGTGGGAACAAAATATATTTAGTGTTGATAATTTGCACAGAGGTGTTTGCAAGTTTGAGGATTAGAAAACATCTCAGTAGACTGAGATGCTGACGTGGTTTTTGTCAAGGGTTGACCTTCGGCAGTCTTCGAAATCTAATTCCATGTCTTTTGTGACCTTAGTGGTGGATATTCAGATACTGTTTGGACTTGGATTCAGATGCACGGTTTTTGCTTCTGGCAACTGGACATGGATGTTCGTCTCTCTATCGGATCTGATCGCGCAGCACTCACCTGAAATCGCATTCGGATGCTCAACTTTTTTTTTGATAGGTAATTGTTCTGTTGTATTGCTGTATTCTTGACAAAAGATTACAAGGGGAAAACACCCCAGAATGTGAGACTCCAAAAAATTATATGCCCACCACTGCTAACAAAAAAGGGTGGGAAACATTAAAAAAAAGTCCATCACAAAAAGAGGAACGACAACACAAAAATAGCCCAGATCAGGCAATGACTGTTGAAGTAGCACTTCTAGCAGCAGTATTCTTCACATCAGAGATAATTGAGATAGCAAGTGCCAGAGCAGATGAAGAGCGTCCAGAAATCCATCTGCAATTCTTTTCTTTCCAAATTTCCCAAACGGTGGCCGCCAATGCCATGCTGCCCAGCCTACGAAGCTTGTGCGAGGGAAGTTGGGTGATCCACTCAGTGAGGTTGTTGAGGGAGCAAGAAGGTGGCCGAGGGAGATGAAGGCTCGCGAGAACTAAATTCCAAGTATCCTCCACGAAGGCGCATTGGAAGAAGATGTGATCACAAGACTCGTTACCAGCATGGCAAAGGTAGCATATGCCTGGAAGGGTCATCCCGTGTCTAGCCAGTCTGTCCATCGTGGGAAGCCTGTTAAGCAGAGCCCGATACAAGGTGCACGCATGCTTAGGGACCGCTCCCCATTTCCAAACGACCCCTGCCTAGGGGACCAATGTCCCACGATGCCGAGTCCCCTCAACCACGTGATTAAAAGAGAAGCCTTTAGGGAAATGGGAAGCATGATTGGGAAAGCTCCCCCAAAAAATTTCTCTACCACTAAGGAGCGCCTTCCAGATCGTCGAGTCCCCACTCCTAGAAATAGCATCCCGGAAGGAACAACTGTGCAAATATTTTGCCCTCATGTAACATGCCCAGATAGATTTATCCACATTGAGAAGCCTCCAAGTCCACACCATCAGTGCAGCTTCACGCATCATAAGCGACGATCGAAGGCCCATGCCGCCTTCAATCTTCGGGAGGCAGATAGTATCCCAACTAACATGATGTGTGCCATACCCCCAGAGGAAGTTAGAACAAAGCTTATCAACTCTTGATGCTTCGCCTGTGAAATAAGGGCCCCGCTGACCCAATAAAGTGTTATGCCATTAATGACCGACTTAAGAAGTTGCAGTCTGTCGGCCATGGAAAGGGAAGCCGCCTTCCATCCCCCGATGGTAGCTTTAATTCTGTCTTCAAGATTCTTGGAGGGCAAGCCCCTCCCCAGAGAAGAGGAAAGGGGAAAGCCAAGGTAAGTAGTCGGAAATGCGCCACGGAGCACCCCCAATCTAAGGGTACAACCAAAGTCTTGGGACGCATCCTTTGGTCTGAAGAGCCTACTTTTGCGGGCATTCATTTTCAATCCGGAGATATTCGCAAAATCATCAAGTACTCGGGCAACTACAAGGAGGGAAGACGAAGACGCCTTACAGAAGAACAGGAGATCATCCGCATAGATGATATGCGTGGGTGCCTGGGAGCAACCATGGCCCAAAGGTTTGAGAAGTCCTTTCTCCACCGCCGCCCCCACCAACAAGGAGAGGGACTCCATACCCACAACAAAAAGGAGCGGACTGAGGGGATCCCCCTGCCTCAATCCCCGCATGCCATTGAAGAAACCAATAGAGGACCCATCCAAGAGTATAGAGAATGATGCCATGGAGATACAATTCTTAATCCAAGTGACCCAGGTGGGATGAAATCCCATAAGCTCAAGACTCGCCAGAATGAATGAATGTTCGATAGTGTCGAACGCCTTTGTTAAGCCAACCTTGAGGCACGCTCTCTGAATATTCCTTTTACGCTCAAACGCCCCAGCCAATTCCTGCACCAAGCGTGTATTGTCGCCAATCAATCTTCCCTTGAGGAAAGCCGTTTGATTATCAGAGATGAGATCGAGGAACACAACAGCCATCCTAGTTGCAAGAAGCTTAGCGAATATCTTGTAAATCACATTGCATCAAGCAATAGGGCAGTAATCACCCAGCCCCGTAGGAGAGGCAACCTTAGGGACCAACGTGAGAAAGGAATGATTGGCTTCCCTAACCATATTTCCCCCGGCATGAAGGAACATCATAGCTGCACAAACGTCCGCCTTAACCACATTCCAATGCCTTTTCAGAAATCCAGCATTGAACCCATCAAGGCTCGGTGCCTTAGAGGAAGGGATGCTACGAAGAGCAGCCCAAACCTCCAACTCATCCCAAGGGCGAACCATCCACGAGCTAGCAACATCCGAGAGCACCATACGAGGGGCAGGGGGAGCAGGCCTAGAGGGACGGGGATTGGACGGGCCAATTAGATCACCGAAGAAGCGAACCGCCTCCCGCGCAACCTCCTCGCTCGAGTCAACCAGATTCCCATTACCATCAAGAAGGGACGGGATAAAGTTCCTAGAGATCCTGCCTCTCGCCATGGAATGGAAGAATTTGGTGGTACGGTCACCAAGCTGCAGCCAATCAACTCTACTCTTCTGTCTCCATGTGGATTCCATATCATCATCAAATCGGTTCATGTACTCCTTGGCATCCACCTCAAGCTGCGCAAAATGAGTGTCCAACGGATCGACACCAAGCACGTCATTAATCTTCTGCAATGTTGCCTCCATATTCTTTGCCTCGTTGAAAATATGTGCGTTCTTACCGGCCCAGTCACGCAAGGCCCGCTTCACGGCCTTAAGTTTTTGGATAAGACGATAAAGCGGGTTACCGGCCACGACCACCTTCTAGGCCTCAGTGACCGTCTCCAGATATCCCTCCCTAGAAGCCCAATAGTCAAAGCACCGGAAAGGAGGTCTTCTGCGAGGCTGTTGCGCAAAGTGTAAAGCCAATAGATGATGATCACTGGATTTGGTTGGCATGTAGATGAGCTTGGAGTGGGGGAGCAAGGACAGCCAAGCCTCGTTCACTAACGCCCTATCTAGTCTGGCAGCAATCCTAGTAGGGCCAATCGACGAGTTGGACCAAGACCAGATGTTCCCGAAGGAGTCAAGATCCATTAGTTGACACGTGTCAATGCGGTTGTTGAAATCATCCATTGAACCACGCCTTGGAGGGAGGCCCCCCCTCTTTTCAGAGCTGAAGCGGACCGAGTTGAAATCACCAAGCACCAACCAAGGCGCATGAGCAGAAATTTGCAGGCTCCTCAAATTCTCCCATAGACCCCTGCGCACAGAAGCATTGATGTCACCATAAACCACAGTTAGGATAATGTTTAGTCCTCCCAGGTTCTCGAAGGATAGGGTAATGGCCTGATTGTGCACATTAATTGGCGTGCATGTCCACGTGGACTCCTTCCACAAGACGTAAATGCGACCAGGTTCCGTGTCATTGTGTACATACTTCCAACCCTGTGGAAAACGCGAAGCAAAATAGCTTCTACTAGTAGGCCGGATTTTGGTTTCCACTAAGCCAATGATCCCGGCATTGTACATCCCGTCTCTGCTCATCAGAGCCTTCAGTAGTCTCCTTTGCTTGCTTGGCTTGTTCAAGCCACGCACATTCAGAGCAATGATAGACATCAAAAACATTGAGATTGGCCTGCACGGCCAGGATTTCTACCAGATTCATGAGGATTCCTCTTCTTCTTGTGAGTAGCTGTAGTCCAATTGGGATTACAAATTGCCACGGTATGTGGTTCAGCAGATCCACCAGCGCCCCCATCTGGTGCAGGAATCTCCTCGGTAACCGGAGAGTTGAGATCAACCTCAACGGCAAGCTTGGCGGGCACCTTCTTTGGCGGGACAGAGGGGCGTTGCAGAAGCAACTTTTGGCCAAAAGGGAAGGCGCTATAAGGCCTTCCAGCCGGCCTTCTCATGCCTTTCCCGAGAGGAAGACCACCCTCAGCCAGGTCGGGAGAGCAGACGACCGCAGCTGCCGAATCCAGCTCCTGCTGTGGCAAATCCACTAGCAGTGGCGCACCAGAGGAAGAGAGACCCTGTTCCGGTGATTTGACGCCGGTCAGATCGAGGATACCATACATGCCCTCAAGGGGCGAAGGACAACCATGCCCGGGCGGGGGGCTGTGGCGACCCAAGTCCCAAGAGGGGGCCGCCCTCTGACCATCGGGGAGGACTGTTTGACCGTGGTTGCCACACGAGGAGGAAGCCAACGGTGGGGGAGGGGATTCCGAAATCCTATTCAGCCGAGTTGAAACATCATTCTGCAGTGGCCGCGTGGCCAAAAGAGTATCATCATAAATAGAGCCAGGGGATCGATTTATACCTATAACACCATCATTCTGCAGTGGATTGGGCGCTCCAATGGAGTGTTGGCGAGTAGCAACAGTAGAGTCATCAGGAGTGAAAGAGTTGGGGCACCGGGAGGTGCTGTGGCCGAAGGATACGCAATGAACACAACGAGGCGGCTTCCACTCGAGCTCCACCCCAATCGATTGCCTCTGCCCGTTATAGAACACGAGAGGGACTTCGTTAGGTATTTCCTTGGAGGCATGAATGGAAATGCAACAACGGGCATACCCATCTCTTTGGCCAGCCGCAGTGGCCGCATCCATGAAGAGAGGTGTTCCCAGGTGACTCGCAAGCTTGTTGAGGATAGCATTAGAGCTGTGGCCAAGGCTCAATCCGTGGAATTTCACCCATAAAGGAATTTTGGACAATAGATCTCTTTCAAAATAGGAGCCAGCCTCCCTCCTCCTCTGGACAATTAGCCTCCCTTGAAAGAGCCAGGGGCCACCATCTAAAATGCGTTGGCAGGTCTCCTCCGAACTAAGCTTTAGATAGAAGAATCCATTTGGCCTCGGGAAGAGCCTAAAGTCACCAGCCGGTTTCCACACCTTCTCAATGAAGGTGAGCAGCAGTTTCCGGAAAGGAGACTTACCAAGGACGTAAAAGAAGAGAGTGTTAGCCCATTTCAGATCCAAAGCGCCAACGTCTTCTTCAGTAGCAAAGGCTACCTCCAAACCATCCAAACAGACAGGGGGGATGAACCCCATTCGGCGCGTAACCGGGAAAGTTTGAGGTGGCCCACATACTTCCCGCCAAGGCCTGGAAGTAGGCAGGGGCCCCTGAGGGGGAGCGCCTGGGGGAGGGCTCAGGGGTGCAGGGGGAGTGGGATGTTGGATGATGGTGGGGTTGGAGGTGAGGGAGGGGGGTAGAGGTGTGGAGGAGGAGGCAGGATCCGAAGGGGGAAGGGGGGAAGGAGCCGGCTTGGGGGCGGCGCTAGGGTTAAGGTCGCGGGTGGGGGGGTCGGGATGGTCGAAGAGAGGGGGGCATCTTTTCGGGAGGGTTAAGCAATCTAGATGCTCAACTATAGACTAGATCCAAATGATCAACTCCCACTCGAACTTAGCATTTGGCCAGACTGTCTGGATTCTCGACTCTGGTGGGATTTCTTGCCAGTTCTTTTTGGGTGGCTTGTGACTAGGGTCTTTTACCTTTCTTTATTTACTCCTACTTTTCTTGTTGCTTGCATCGCTGGCTAAAGAATAATGTAAGCAGTCATGTGTCAGTTATACTTCCCAGAACCCTTGCTTGGTCAAATGTCATATAGATGGAAGAGCGGTTGGTATGGGAAAAGGGACATTGGGTGCACAAACTCCCTATGCCTACCTACCTTTTTCTTAAAAAAAATATTTTTGACTTTTTAAACTAAAAATTGATGAGATTTACTTAATATATTAAGTAAAATATGTTTTATAAATTTCATGTAAAATAGACATTCCTAATACTTCCATCAGGAAGATGTCAATTTCAGTGATTCAAAAACCATTAAAATTTGATAGTCTTGATGGATGGTATAGAAGTCTCGAATTAAGTTAAATTTGGACTAACCTCGTTGTGACATATGACGATCTAAATCTCCCAAGATTTCGTTTTAGAAAAAATAAAAAATATAAAATAATATATAGGTGTAGAGAGTTGTGTGCACCCAATGGTGTTGGCTCCCTTTTGCCTACAGAGACACACATGCACGTGCACGTACATGCACACACGTACACGTACACGTACACACACATATACACACATGTATATGTGTGCATGTGTACATATACACATATACATGAGTAGCCTCGAAGACGTAATGTAAATATAGGTTACCTCATTATTGGATTGTATTACCTTGGATCATACAACATTCATATTGCAAAACCAATAATACTGTAAGCATAATATCGTCCAATCAAAGACAAACAAGCAATCTTAAACGAACACATGTATTTCAGCATGGAAAATTAAATGGGTGAAACCCTCAATTGAAGTCATCTTGATTGCAGATTCGACAGATCAAATCACTTAGTAATTTTAATACCACGTTACTTTCAATAGGTGAAGCTCCGCCTCAATTACACCATGTAACTACAGAGTCCAGTTTGTTAGACATCTCTTTTAAAACAGAAGAGGGAATTTCACAACCCATTCACTAATGAATAACCATTTGTCTACTTTTATTCTTTCATTTTATCTTTAAATCTCTATCAAAATACATGTAAATACATCTAACTTGTACAAATTAACATTCATTATTTGTATGTAATTGTCGTATAAATACATATATTTAAATATAAAATAAAATAATAAAGAAAAGAAAAGAAAGAAAAATAAAGTATCAAAGATACTGAATGACCCCGAACCTCGAGACAAAGTCAATGATGATTAGGTCAACAAGGAAATAAAGTAAGGGTAGATAAGGGTCAACATTGTACATAAAAACCATAACTTCAAATCCTAAAAATATTCATTTTTACTCTATTCTATTCTTCATTTTATACAACTCATAACAAACTGATCAACATGAAACATGTCCAAAAATTCATAGAAAATTACAAAAATAATTGCACATAAAAATAACACAATGTGCCAACTGGGACGCTGATAAATCTCCATTTCATCATCTTTATTCTTCCATTTTAGCCTTAAATATTTAGCTAAATGCATGTATATAGAATTAATTTGCGAAAAATAACACTCAACAATAGATGCTTAAATATTGTATTTAATACAACAATAAAATAATAACGGAAAGCAAAGAAAAGAATGGAGTGTTAAAGACACCGAGTGGCTGTAGACCCCAAGATCCGGACATCATGAGACTATATTAGCATCCCCCTAAAAGAAAAATAATATAAAAATCCGAAAAATATAAAAAGAAAATATTATTTATTTTCTGGATTTTACGAGGGTCTAGAAATCTCATAGGGTGAGAGATCTAGTCGATGCGATGACCGCTCACGAAACCCGATCTTCAGATAACAATTAACCCACAAATAAATATAAAGCAATGCAGAGTAAATTGTGAAGTTAAAATTTATTATAACTCTACAATAAGGATGTGTATAGGTGTAAAGAGTGTAGAGTGTGGAACACATGGAGTACAAAGGATAGATCAGGCAATGAAATTCTCAAAAGTGATTGTTCACCCTCCTTAATCCCAATCACACCAGGGGCGAGAGTAGAGTAGGGCAAAAGAGGTTCAAAACTCAAAGGGAGGTGACGGGCTGGTTTTTGTACAGGATGGTGGATGGGTTCAAAGATCGAAGGAGATCGATGGAATCCGCGACAAAATCCCCAAGGAAAGAGGCTGGTGTGCAAGACCAATCCACGAGAATAAAAAGTCGAGAAGGAATCGATGCCAAATGATGCATGATGCGACCCCCAAAAAATCGAGAAAATGGTGAAAAACACAGCTCTGACAGGTTGCAGACCTCTGTCAGAGAGTTGACCGAGGTCAACCAAAGAACCCATCTGGTTGGTCCACGTGGACCAACCAGAAAATTCCTGGCAAAAAAAAGATGTGTAAATTAGATTAAAAATAATAACGATTTTATTAATTTTAGGTTATAAAATAAAAATGTTTATTATTTTATAAGGTATTTTATTATGATTTTTATTTATTTTTTTAAAGGTTTAAAAATACAAGTTACCTTTTAGGGGTTATATATATATATATGTATATTTGTCTATATATTTTAATGTTTTATTTTTTTATAATATTTAATTTTATTAATTTAGTTTATTATTTTATTAATATAGAACTTAATATAAAACACTTAAATATATTTTTTATTTATTTTTTGATGTATTATATACAATTAAATAAATAGATGTATAATTTGTGTAGGTATATATATAGGTAGTATACCTATGTATTTTATATAAGTATTTTATTTTAATAATTTCTTGATTTTTTATTCCAATTTTATTATACACATATATTATAAATAATATTTACAAAATTATCAAAATATAAAAGTATAAAAGTAATGAATAATAAATAACATGAATATTTTAATCGGTACAAGTATACAATAGGGGTCCAAAACCCAACTTTCACATCGTAACTCCAAAAAATATGAAACCACCTTTATTAAATAGCTTATAAAAAGTTATATACAATTAAAGGTGATTTTGATACATTTCAAGTTTTTATTTGAGAGATACAGGTCTGGGAAGTTTAGATTTTGGAAACTTATTCAGATCATAACTTTTTTCTGTACATTATTTTTATATGAATCATGTATTTTTCTATATTTAATTATCTACAACTTTCATGTTCAAAGTTTTTTTATTTAAAGTATAAAAAGTGTAACTAAAAATAGGTCTCAAAAATGAAGAATAAATGAATAAATATAAGGGTATTTTTTTGTATTTTGGCCCTTATCTCCCACTACTTTATTCTTTGTCGACCTAGTCATCGAGATGCCTAGGTCTTGGGATTTCGGGTCATAAAATATTTGCAATATTTTATTATTTTTCTTTTCTTTTCTTTATTCTCTAATTTTTGGTATTAGAACCCGTATTTTATAAAGTATTTACACAAATATGCATGAATGATAAAATGCCTAAACTAAGGGTATTTACACGCATTTGCTAGGGTTTTTAAGGCCAAAATGATAGTATAAGGATGATGAAACGGAGATTCATCAGTGTCTTTTGTGAGAAGATCAGTAAGCAGTCAGGAAATATGACTGAAGTCCTGAATGAACCATCGGTAGAAACCGACATGCCCTATAAAAGACCACAACTTCCTCAAATTGGATGGTGGAGTGAGTTTCTTGATGATATCCACCTTGGTCAGATCGACCTCCATGCCCTTGTTAGATATGATATAACCATGGACTGTCCCTTGAGTCATCATAAAATGACTCTTCTCCCAAGATAGAACAAGGTTGATCTCAATGCACCATTGAAGCACTTAATCTAGGCAAGCAAGACAAACATCAAACCCATCGTCATAAACTGAAAAATCATCCATGAAGACCTCTAAACATTCACCCACCGTGTCCAAAAATAGGGAAAACATGTACCTTTAGAATGTAGCAGGTCATTACATAATCCAAAGGGCATCCATCTAAAAGCATACGTCCCAAACGGACATGTCAATGTCATCTTGTCATGATCTTCGGGCGCAATGGCCACCTGATTATACCTCGAGTACCTGTTAAGAAAATAGTAATGACTCTTACCAGCTAATCTCTCAATAATCCGATGAATGAATGGTAGCGGGAAGTAATCCTTCTTGGTGGTTTGATTCAATCATATGTAGTCCACACAAACCCTCCAAGAAGTGGGTACATAGGTAGCAATCCCCTCTCCAGACTCACTCACAACTGTAGTTATACTCGTTTTCTTGGGTACCACATGAAATTGACTAACCCACTTGGAGTCGGAGATGGGTTAGAGAAAATCGGTGCTCCACTACTTAGATATTTCCTTCATGACCACTTCCTAAAGATTCGGGTTCAGCCTATGCTGGAATTCGCGTGAAGGCTTAGCATCATGCTCGAGATAGATGTGATGGGAGCACAGAGCCGAACTTATCCCCTGGAGATCTGCTACAGACCAACCAATTGCTTTGTGGTTCCTCTCAAGAGCCTCCATCAAACGAGATTCTTGGTCATCTGTCAAATCCGCTGAGATAATGACGGGAAACATATCTAGATCGCCCGCAAGGAATTTGTACTTCACGCTATGTGGTAAGGTCTTCAATTCTGGGCATGTGGGAGATGACAAATCTGGTCTCTGAAAAATCTGAGTGAAGGCTACCAAATCTGAATAAGAGAACTCTCGCTACTCATCTGAACTTGACGAAGATGGCCCTACTGGTGTCTCTATCAACTGCACTGGCTCTATCTCTGTCCTGGTTGTAGGTTCCATAGACATCAAACACGGAAAATACTCATCAAAATCCTGCCAAACAAAATCTGTGTTTGAGTCTGAGGGATCTGAATCTGAATGATATGTAATGAAATCAACCTCGCTACTAGAATTTACATCGTCAGCCTCTAAAGTATCATGCTCCACAATTGTGCTCTCCAAACTCTCATCAGCTGGCATCTGTGAATCTGTGGAATCTGAAGGTGTGACAAGAGATCGTGAAATCAGGTCTGCCCAAACTGCCTCATCATTTTTAATCACAAAATCACACTCATGATGGATGTCTGGCTTTGTATAAGTCATCTGCTATGATCCCTTCTCTGAGCTAGATAAATCCCTGGCTCTCATCTCGTCAATCGTCTTTATTTGTATACTCTCACCCTTGACACGAACGTATATCTTCCCACTATCATGATCAGACACGGCCTTTGTTGTCGTCAGGAAAAGTCAGTCCAATATGATGGGGGTATTGGTCACACACTCAGGGATCTCCAAGTCCAACACAACAAAGTCTATGGGGAATTTTAGGCCATGAATGGTAATGACTACATCCTTCAATAACCCATGCAGCCTCTTGACAATCTACCTGCAAACTAAAGTACTATCATGCTCTGTCAAAGAAGGCCAAACTCGAAGCGGTCAATTAAGGCTACCGGAAGAAGGTTAATCGAAGACCCGCTGTCTAATAGAGTACAATCTAACTGCTGCTCATGAATGTGGCATCTGACATATGCAGTCCCTGCATTTGGTCTCTTGGCTGGCAATCGGTTCTGAATAGCGAAGCACGTGGCATGGGTGAGCACATGAATCTGTGCACTATGGTTGCACCTCTTCTTCTTGTAGACTGTGGTCTTCTCCCTAAGGTTCTTCTAGAAGAGAGGGATGTGCTCTAATGCCTCTTGGAGAGTCAGTTGGATATGGAATATGTCTATCATATGTTTGCTAAACTCTATTTGTTGTCTCTTTTTGGGATTTTTTTGTTTTTGCCCTTCCCAAAGCGGAGTGCTTGAGGGAAGGGGATAGAGGGACCCTCCTCAGGAACTAGAGGGTCTAAAGTAGGAATATATATATGTACATCCAAATGGCTGGAATCCATATAAGCATCATCAATCACATCAGATGGACCAAGAGAAGAAACAAAAACCTTTCCTTTATTCACATTTTTATTTTTCAAAATTTTTCCATTTTTTGTATTTTTCTAGAATTATCATCCTCAGGTACATGAGTAAAAGTCAAAACAACCAGAGTATCTGTACATGGACTCTTGGTGGCATCAGCACCGCTAACAACATCAGAAGTAGCGGCATCAGTACCCACTCAGGCCTATCATATGGTTTCCTAGTGGCATCAACACCACCATCTGCAACATCTGGAGAAGGGACGACATAAACATCGTCGACTGGTTCATCCTCAAAGTGGATAGCATCAACACCACTATCAACATCAGTGGCAAAAGTACCACACTCTAGCTCATCTGGTGATCTGGAGTCTCCATCTGAATGTCTCCTAGATGAGTCACTGTCGGTTGGCTTCCTACTGCTCCTAGGTGTCACAAAATCAACATCAATAAATAATGCATCTCATAAAGTACCTCACTAGGAGTATCAAACTCTGTAGACTGTACCTGCTTAGATTTCATCTTCAGATTATTCAGATTTGGCTTGATCTGTGCAGGTATGGAGGCCTTGCCCTTGACGATCTCTCTCATCTCCTTCCTAAACTCATCCATCTCTCGCCTGAAGTAGTCTGTTTCTCTGCTAGCATACGGGCGAGATCATCTAAAGTTGGGTTCTCATACGAGGTTACATGAGAACTGGATGGATTGCCTCTGAGGAAGTGTTGAGGCTGGCCATGCTGCTGGTGGTAAGAGTAAGGGGGAGGCTGGTGAAACTGATAATGAGGTTGTTGATGCCTCCACTATTGACCTTGGTACTAGGGTCAAGGAATGATGTGTTGGGAGTACTGGGGCTGTGTTTATTGCGTGCCCTACCCTGGCTGTGCCAGAGGCTACTGCTAGGACTGAGCACCTCTAGTGGACCATCTGAAGCTCTGGTGATCAGGACGGATACCGGACTGCTGTTGGTACTGAGAATACCAAATCTCATTGACTTCCATCAATAGCTCTGTCTGCTCGTGCGAAGGTGGGGGAAGGGATGCCAATGGCTGATCACTCTGATACACCACCAACTGTGTGTCTAGTGAAGGTGGTGGTGGTAATTGGTACTAGGGGCATTGGCTGAATGTGCTCCACCTGAATATGGTAAACATGTCTATATGAGGTGGATGTTTGTGATGTTCTACTCCACTGATCAGCATGTGACCTAGACTATGGTGTAGAAGTCGTCTATGCCTCTTGAAGGCACATGATCTGTGTCTTAAGATCACTTAAAGTCTAGGCCAACTCATCAATCTTGTTGAGCTTGTCTAGGCCCTGACATGTCTTCTTCTCTATAATCTCCATGCGGTCCAGCTTTTGGCTAATGATGCACATGTCTGCAGCTGATGACTCTGCTAATGTTGTTGTTGTAGAAGATGAAGATGGACTCACCTCAATGCATGCAACTTTGTGGTGAGATAATGCATGTGAGGGAGGATTCCCCTGAGTGTAGACACGGGCATGGGTCATCACTGTATAGTTCTCATCCATCTCCTCATAGATGGTCCACCCGGTCCTCGTCCTTGGAAAAATATGACCCTCCACAAGAGGCATTGACTAGCCCCTGCAGCTCAGGTGTCAGCCCACAAAAGAAACTATGGACTAAGTTGAGCTTCTTGTCGTGATGTGGACACCTGTCAATGAGCTCTCTAAAATGATCCCAAACATCATGTAACTACTCATTTGGGATCATGGTGAAATTGCTGATCATGGCTTACATTGCATTCGTCTGACCGAGTAGATAGTACTTGTTGAGGTACTCGATCCTCAATTGCACCCAGGTGGTGACAACCATCCCCAAGTTCTTCAGCCAGTAGGCTGCTCTGTCAACCAAAGAAAATGGGAAGGTTATCAGCTTGATCATGTCCTCATCCACTAATCTATCGTGGATTGTGCTACAAATCATCTCAAACACCTGAAGATGTAGACATGGCTTCTTAGTGGTGTACCATGGAACTTGGGCAACAACTGAATCGTCTAAGGTCGTAACTCGAAATCGCTAAGGATGGCTGACAATTGAATCATGTTGGACATGCAAGCCTATGACGAGCAATTATGCAATAAATGTTATTGCAAATTTCATTCCCTGATCTGAAATGACGAATAACTAATTTGCATAATAGGTACCTTAGTACAATTAGGGTTATGTACCATGGCCATCTTGATGATCATATAGCTATTGATTTGATTGTTGAATCATAGAGGTTGGTGCTTAGATGAATATCTAAAGACTTAGATTGAGGACTCATCAAGCATCGTCAAATGATTATTAAGAGAAAATCTCCCGCCTGAGCAGGAGATGGCAATCCTTTATCTAAAGGATGATATCTAACCGACCTCTTGATGTGGGTCATCTACGTAGGAATAGAGATTTAGAGGTGTTAGATAATTTAGGTCAAAGAGTTGACTTAATGAGATCGAGATAACCAAAGACCTATGTCTTATGCTTTCATGATATAGGCACGCATCCTATGACCGGAGACAGATGTGTTACTATGTGTTTGATTATGTACATTTGGCAGACCCATAGGTTGATGGCCTAATCAAGGTCTATACACTGACACGTCAGTGTGCATACAAGGCATATGAGTAATACGATCTCTCAAAGGGATCATACGGGTTCATTATTGAATCGGAGGACATGATCTCACTCATGAGATATTGTGAAGGATCAAATTCTGTGCACGTTCGTCTCACATTGGAAGCTTGACTGAATTTGTAAGGTTTGATATATGCTTTTGGAAAGTGTATGATCAACACCTAGGTATGATATATTCTTTTGGAAAGTATATGATGGATACTAACTCCCAATGATCAAATGAGAAATTTAATGATAAAACCCTGAAGAATGCAACCTAAATTGATATAAAACTTCGGGTTTATTCTAGGAATTCCAATATATAGGATGTACATGTATTAGGAATACATGAGGGTGATGTGATAATAAACGATTGTATAACCATGATGCTTCCATTCCGAGGGAGTGATGAAACAAGTTTAGATGTTAGTGACTCCTCTCATAGAGAAGTGATCTGATCTTAGTTCAAATGTTGGACAATGATCTGAATGTGATTCAGATGCAATGAGAATATTTAATTTACAACTTTGATTCAATCAAACATCTATGGCAGGTCCCTGAGATCTGGATTTGAGATGTGATCTCAATATCCAAGTCACTATACATGGAACGTACAATCGCTTGTCCTTATCTACAAGTATCCACGGAGAAAGCGCATTATCCTTGAAAGAGTTCAGGGATAATTTCATTGTTGATAATGTATCCGAGCATTGAGAATTGGATAATTAAATGTGATTTAGTTATCATGAATAATATGAATTGGATTCATATTATTTGGACATATAAGGAGAGTTATCTAAGATACTTAAATGTGATTTAATTATCAAAGAAGTGAATAATATGAATGTGATTCATATTATTTCAACACATGAGAATAGTGATTCAAGGTAATTAAATATGATTTGATTATCATGGATATAAATAATGTGGATAGCACTATCCATATTATTCATATATATTAGAAATATGATTTATACTCATGTGAATATGATTTAGAAATATTTAAATATTTATGTGAATTGGATTCAAATTGAACATTTAATTGAAAATGTAATTTATAGTTTATTTTGGGTTGCGAATGTGATTCACAACCAATGGCATGATTGCAATATTCACAAAATAATTGTGAATTATTTGGGAATAAATTGCAACAAGTGTTGTTGCAAATTATGGAGAAATACATGGAATATTAGATTCCATGTAATTGGAAAGAGGAGCCTCCCTTCATATTAAGGAGAGGGGATGGCTACCAAGTCCTATTAGGACTTGTGGACGTCCACTCCTCTTATGGAAGGAGGCTAGCCTCCTTCCTATTTCTCCATAGTAAATTAATTTAATGAAAAATGATTTATATTGATAATTATTCAATATAATCGATTAAATTAATTGTTGTTGTATTTTTAACAACAAGATCATGGTCATTATAAGAAACACAAATCAATGTGAACCATTGGATTTGTGTTGTCCATGGATTGAGATCTATGGACTCCCAAAATATTATAAAAGGAGAGGCAACCCTAGCTCTCCTTTAGACAAAAATATAATATGCTCTCTCCCTCTCTCTCTACATGCCAAGTCTCGCTCCCCCTCTCTCTCTTGTGGCAGTCCACCTTGATGCCCTAGAGAGAGATCGTCGCAATCATCGCCACACCATCATGCTACCGCTTCTACCCCTCGAGGATCTCTGTCTCCTTCAGTGTGCCTTGCTCGTGAAGAAGACATCAGATCTCGTGTGACGAGATCAAGGGATTTGTTGCTTAGATCATCAACATGGATTGCGAGGAGCATGTGTTTCATCAACGCGCTCTCAAGTGTCTCCTCCATCGAGACGAACTTGAGATATGATGTCTTTTACTTTAGAGACTCGATCGCAACCACGCTTCAAGAGGTAACCTTAATACCTATTGGTTATTTAGATGAAACGTCCGAGAAGTGTTCTCGGATCATGTGGTTTCATCGCTTTTATTTTTTTTAAATTCTGTTGCCCTGAGCAACTAATGCGACGAGTCACTCCTGATCGCATGTGATGCGATCTCCACACTTCAGTGATGCACTAAAGGATTTTCCCATATCCTTCAAGTGGTATCAGAGCCATAGATCATAGGTTTCAAATACGATCCATAAACCTAGGACGACATAGGCACTTTAGGGTTTGTGATTTTTTATCATATTTTGTTCATGTGGCCCTGTATTATGTGATTTTTTCGCTATATTTAAATATGGTAAAATATGAGTTTATGATATTACGTTTCCATTAATTTAGAAAATCATAGGACTTGAGTTTGTGTGATTTAGAATCCGTTGGCTCAAGTTATGATTGTTTTAGTGGACATGTATCCACTATTGCGAGAATGTTTTTACCATAATCATGAGATAGTCATGGTTTTAAAATACCTTTAAATACGTGAAAATCACATGGGGCTCTGTTGTAAATCAAATTATCTAACTTTGAAAACTTGTTTTGCGTAATTTGGATTTAAATTGATTGAGATAAGGCAATGCTGAAAATTACTTTCCCAATCAAGAACCTTGTGATTGTCATTTAGTCAATTAGTGGAAATTAATTTCCTAAAATAATTGTTGATAAATATTTGTGAAATATTTAAAGATGATTATTTCCTTAAATGACATTACCTTAATCAAAATTGGTTAGATATGATCTAGATCACAATTGGTTACATCAATCCTAACAAACATTATTACTTGACTAGGAATGGGAATTCGTTAAGCAAATTTCCTCATAATATTATCAAAAAGGTTTTGATGAATATTATATATGGTACAACTTCAGTTGAAAGATCGATTATCATCTCAAATATAAAATGATCAAATCGCATTATCCTAACCTGAGGCGGATATGGTGTCTAGTCGGGGATCGTTGGGTAGTAGGTTTCTCCGTGAGCGGTCTGTCCCACTCCCATCGGTACTGGCCATGACAGCGGGTAAGGAAAGGAGAATGCTTGAAGCGATCATTATGTATGTTTTTTAATTATTAAAATTTGAACAATACGTATTTTGATATTATACCATCCTTCAAGTAACAACTAAAAATTATTTGTTGATTGATTGATTAGATTGATAATTGATTTAATATGATTAAATGAATTATATCCAATTAAAATTAAACTCTCTAGTATGAATAGAGTGGTATTTTACTTGGAAGAATTAGTTATGTGAATATGATTCATAATAATTAATTAGAATTTGAACATGATATAGAGGATCACATAAGTGACATCCATGGTCTTCCGTCAAGGTGAAGGGTTCTATCGCCAGGGATTGTATGTAGGAGATGCATGTCTGAAGTGACAGCTCATGAATACAAGCACATCTGAATCGGGCTCTTTGCTTCTAAAAAGAGTAAGGCCATATGCATAGTGACCCCAATACCGGTTCCTCATATTATGAGGTGATATTGGATTGCGCAAAGCGAGTGCTATTCATGTTGACGGTTGGTTCAATTAACGACAGGTCAATGTCACCTTAGGGGTGGTTGGCCCAGGTGTTAAAGACCAAATTGAGAAATGCAAGTTGGACGTGCAAGGAGGAATGAGTTCCCATTTCTTTTATCCGAGTTGCAGTTTCTCATATTATTGGGATGTAACAAAGATAAGAAAGGAGATCCCAGATCTTTCTTGAGATATACTGGTAAGTATATCTCTTACATTGAAAATGAATAAGGGAATGAAGTTTCAGTGTTGACAAGGTAAGAAAAACTTGATATAAAAAATTCCTAAATTAAAGTAAAATATGTATATATATGTATGCAAATTATCTTATTTCAGATAATCTTCATTAAACCCAGTCATTACTATAATCAATAACAACCAGTAAATATCACGGATTGGTTCCATAATCAAGATATTGTACTTGCGATTGAAGACATAATGTATGTGGTTGCAATGTGCAAGCTTCCTCATAATAATGAGGAAGAACAATTAAATAGACAATAGGACAACAACCCATGGTTTGTATGTCTCTATAGTCTTGATCTATCATCGAGTGTGCTTTGGAAGTATAATGTCAATATGATCGTAATTGTCAAATAATCCTTATAAAATCCAAGAAGATGTTTTGGCATATATATGTGCTCTTAACATTTAATCATGAATGACAAGGTTTACTGCATTATGCAGAATGGTGGCTCGATAAGAGATGATTTATTCAAAATGTTTGAGTACATGCCTGAACCAAAGTTTTTGAGTTAAGATGGATGTAGATATGATGAGTGTCATCATTCTACCATCTATACTCTAGTCATTCATGAAGCTTCATAATATTCATATTGTACGAATTAAATGAAGCATGTATAAATGTTGAAATACTCTTATATTGAAATCCTTTGAATTCAACATAAGAGATCCTTTGTCTTAAGCAATGGTTGTTTATAGATGAAGGGAGCGCAGTGGAAGCATGGGTCGGGCCCAAGTTAGAAGAAAAGTCAAAGAATTGATTGTACTTCTATTGTTTCCATACATATGACATCCAAAGAGTTGGATGAATGCCAATGTTGCAATTAACCCATGTATTAATAGTATGACTATCTGGACTATCCAAGATCCTTAGAGAAGGACTCGAATAGTGCATCAGAATTATATACATCTATATATCATCATTGAAATTGACTTACTTATTATATAAGATCAAAGTCTAATAATTGTATCTCATTCTTCTAATAACACTTGCAATTGGTGGCATATGTTATTATAAGACTAGAAAATTTTATCATAAGGTTTAATAGTTATCCACATGGATATTGATGCAACTATTGCAACAGTCTCTATTGGATAGATAGACTTCATATTTTCAGTGGGAGAGCCCTTAGTCTTAGAGAATGTCATTATGACCTAGATATTAGAATCACACATTGTTTATTTCTAAATGTTGGAAATAAACATGAATTCTGGAATATACCTATTATAAAGAGTTATGATGAATATATTTCAAATAGTAATCTAACATCTAGAGGACTCTACCAAATTAGAAAATTAATTAATGGTTCATTAACATTTCTAAATACTGAAAATTAAACCTTAAAAGATCATTAGGAGGATGAAGATCATTTGACAATGATATGGCATCAAGCCTTGAACATAAGTCTATTGATGAGATCAATAGACAAGTAAGAGATGAAACTTTAGAGTATCTGGAATTTCAAATCTTGCATACCTTGTAAATATTGTATTCAAAGTAGAAAATGTCCAATGCACCCTTCTATGGGAATGGTGTTAGATGCCAAGGTATTAAGGATCTCATACATATTGATGTATGTAGATCATTTGTATCATAATAAACATTAGTGATATGTGATATCATTTATGATTTTAGTGATATGAGATTTCTTTCCTTCATATTAGAAACTTTTGAAATGTTCAAAGATTTCACAATTTTGGTTTAGAATCGAAGTTTGAAGGAAGATGACATGAATTTGATCTAATATAGGTAGTCAGTACCTATTAGATGAATTCATGGATACCTTTTGGAGAAAGAAATATTATTCCTATCTCAATCCTCCCAATGCACCTAAACTCAATAGAGTTGTAGGGAGATACAATTGGATCATGTGTGACATGATATGATCAATGATGAATCTTAGCATAGATACCTCTTAGTTTCCATGTATATATGTAGTAGAGATTACTATATATATCCTTAGTAAGATTCCATGAAAATTTAAACCCGAACATACACATAAGCTATGATTTGGAACCTAGTCTAGTGTTGGACACTTAAGGATTTAGGGTTGCTTGTTCCATAACTTTGTCATGGATGTAAGTAAGCTGGAATCTAGCACCAGAGAGTGCTGCTTCATTAGGAAAATAAAGGATGGTATTGGATACCTACTTTATGACCTTGAGATTCTTAAAGGATTTCATATCTAAGAATGTGATGCTTAGAGCATGACTTTCTTGAGAATCAAGATAAAAATGAAATTAAGGAACTCACTGAATCTTGAGAAGATAATGAAGCTCCTAAAAACTAAAAGGACAATTAAAGATGAAACATTCATACTGTTTCAAATTAGTTTGGGGATGGATTCCATGTGTCAGTTAAGTCTGGCAATGATCTGACTTCATATAATGAAGCTTTTGAGGATCATGATATGGAAAGATGGATGTTAGCAATAAAGCCTAAAATAGACTTCATATACAAGTGTTATATATGGACCCTCGAGGATCCACCTAAAAGCGTAAGACCTGTGTAGGTGTAAATGGATCTTCAATAGAAAGAGGGAACCTGATGAGAAAGTAGAGACCTTCAATGCACGACTTGTAGCCAAAATACACACCGAAGAGAAGACATTGCTTGCGATAAGACTTGCTTTTCAGTGACCATGCTTAAATCCATCAGAGCTAACAATAGTTACCCAACTTGACTATGACATCTTTAAAATGAAAGTCAAGATTACAATACTCTATGAATTCCTCACCGAGGATATTCGTATGAAGTAGACACCAGGCTTCATAGTTGAGGAAAGCAAGGTGTGCAAGCTAAATAACTCCATCTGTGGACTCAAATAAGCTTCTTATAGTTGGAACATCAGATTTGACGAAATTATAAAAGTTATGATTTCAGATAGAATCTTGATGAACCATGTGAAGATTAGTGGGAGTGCCATTGTGTTCATCATGCTAAATGTAGATGATATCCTAATCATTTGGAATGATATAAGGATAATGATAAGTGTTTTAATCTGGTTGTTCCATACATTGATATGATATCTCAAGAATACCTCTTAAGATCTTAGTTCTGAAATTGTTCAGAGTTAAAGAGAAAAGGGTATTGGAACCGTCACACTAGTGGTACACCTTGGACATATTCCAATTTTGGGAAAACTCCAAGGAAATATTCTTTCCCTTAAGATATGGTACTGACCTATCTGAAGGTATAACACCTAAAAAAGTTGAGGATGTGAATCCAAAGCTACATGCCATAGTGCATCAGCTTTGGAAATCTCAATGTATGCTGGATGTGTACAAAAGTCAGATGTCTGCCATGCAGTGGGAGTAGTAAGCTATTACTAATCCTACTATGGAGATAAAATACTTGATTACAACAATAACAATATCTTCAAAGAAGACAAGAATTTTGAGATAGTGATCTCAAAGTCTTATGTACAAGAACATAATACTTTATAGATAGTGATCTAAAAGGTCTTAACAACAGATGCCTTATGATACATAAGACTGGGTCTTAGTCTTAGGAGATAGAGATCTCCAGGGCATTCTGATAAGGATGATAGAAATTACATGTCAGTTATAATAATTATTGAGTTGAAGTGTCAGAAATACTATAACTATCTTGAAATTGAGTATTGGTTGCATAAGATGCAATATTCACATCGGATGCGAGCACTATTACTAAGAGATATGCAAAAACTGTAAAAGGACTTAGCATAGTCTCTAGGGAACAAAGTGATTGATCATCTTACCTAGATATTTTTCGAAATATCCTATGACTTTCACATGAGTGTGGATTTAAAGATTAGCCCATTAATGGTTCTTTGGGCTAGTGGGAGATTGTTGGACATGCTTGCCCATGGCAAGCCATCATGCAATAACTGTTATTGTAAATTTCATTCCCTGATCTGAAATGAAGAATAAATTATTTTCATAATAGGTCCCTTAGTACAATCAGGGTTATGTATTATGGCCATCTTGATGATCATACAGATGCTGATTCAATTATTGAATCATAGAGGTTGGTGCTTGGATGAAGATCTAAAGAGTTAGATTGAGGACTCATCAAGAACCGTCAAATGATTATTAAGAGATGATCTATAGCCTAGGAGATGGCATCCTTTCTCTAAAGGCCGATATCTAACCGACCTCTTGATGCAAGACCTCTGGATAGGAATAGAGATTCGGAGGTGTTAGATAAGTTAGGTTAAAGAGTTGACTTAACAAGATCGAGATAACCAAAGACTTATGTCTTATACTTTCATGATATAGGCACCCATCCTATGACCGAAGACATATGTGTTATTATATGTTCGAGTATGTACATTTAGCAGATCGATAGGTTTATGTCCTAGTCAAGGTCTATACACCGGCACACTGGTGTGCATACAAGGGCATATGAGTAATACGATCTCTCAAAGGGATCATACAGGTTCATTACTGAACCGAAAGACATGAGCTCGCTCATGAGATATTGGAAAGGATCAAATTCCGTGCACATTTGTCTCACTTTGGAAGCTTGACTGGATTTGAAGGTTTGATATATATACTTTTGGAAAGTATATGATCAACACCTGGATATGATATATGCTTTTGGAAGATATATGATCAATACCAACTCCCAATGATCAAATGAGAAACTTAATGATAAAACCCTGAAGAAAGTAGTCTAAATTGATCTAAAACTCCTGGTTTATTCTAGGTCTTCTAGTATGTAGGATGTGCAGGTATTAGGAATACCTGAGGGTGATGTGATCATAAACGCTTGTATAACCATGATGCTTCCATTCTCAGGGAATGATAAAACATGTCTAGATTTTAGTGACTCCTCTCATAGAGAAGTGATCTGATCTTAGTCCAAATGTTGGACAGTGATCTGAATGTGATTCAGATGCAATGAGAAGATTAGATTTACAGCTTTGATTTAATCAAACATCTATGGGAGATCCTCGAGATTTGGATTTGAGATGTGATCTCAATATCTAAGTCACTACAATCGCTTTGTTCTTATCTCCAAGTATCCATGGAGAAAATGCATTATCCTTGAAAGAGTTCAGGGATAATTTCATTGTTGATAATGTATCCGAGCATTGAGAAATGGATAATTAAATATGATTGAATTATCATCAATAATATGAATTGGATTCATATTATTTAGACATATATGGAGAGTCATCTAAGACAATTAAATGTGATTTAATTATCAAATATGTGAATAATATGAATGTGGTTCATATTATTTTGGCATATGAGAATAGTGATCCAAGATAATTAAATATGATTTGATTATCATGAATTTAAATAATATGGATAGCACCATCCATTTTATTCATATAGATTATAAATATGATTTATAATATATTAAAAAGAATTATTGTTAAACAATATTTATAATTTAAATGTTGATGTGAATTGAATTCACATTGGACATTTAATTGAAAATGTAATTTATATTTTATTTTGGGTTGTGAATGCGATTCACAAATTTCATGGCATGATTGCAATATTCACAAAATAATTATGAATTATTTGAATAAATTTGCAACAAGGGTTGTTGCAAATTATGGATAAATACATGGAATATTATATTCCATGTAATTGGAAAGAGGAGCCTCCCTTCCTATTAAGGAGAGAGGATGGCCACCAAGTCCTATTAGGACTTGTGGCCGTCCACTCCTCTTATGGAAGGGGGCTAGCCTCCTTCCTATTTCTCCATAGTAAATTATATTAGTGAAAATTGATTTATATTGATAATTATTCAACATAATTAATTAAATTAAATTAATTCTTGTTGTATTTTTAACAACAAGACCATGGTCATTAAAAGAAACACAAATCAATGTGAACCATTGGATTTGTGTTGCTCATGGATTGAGATCCATAGACTCCCAAAATATTATAAAAGACGAGGCAACTCTAGATCTCCTTTAGACAACAATATAATATGCTCACTCCCTCCCTCTCTATACGCGAAGTCTCTCTCCCTCTCTCTCTCTTGTGACCGTCCACCTTGATGCCTTAGAGAGAGATCATCGCAGTCGTCACCATGCCGTCGTGCTACCTCTTCTACTTCTCGAGGATCTCCATCTCCTTTAGTGTGCCTTGCTCGTGAAGAAGACATTGGATCTCGTGTGACAAGATCATGAGATTTGCTTCTTTGATCGTCAACATAGATTACGAGGAGCTCGCGTTTCATCAACGCGCTCATAAGCATCTCCTTCGTCTGGTCAGATTTGAGATAGGAGGTCTCTTCCTTTAGAGACTCAATCGCAACCACGCTTCAAAAGATAACCTTAATACATATTGGAGGATTAGATGAAACATCCGAGAAGTGTTCTCGGATCATGTGATTTCATCGCTTTTATTTTTTTTTAAATCTCGTTGCCCCGAGCGACTAGTCGCTCTCGATCACATATGATGTGATCTCCACGCTTCCATGATGCACTTAAGGATTTTCCCATATCCTTCAAATCCACCTATGATGAGAGTTGCACAAGGTTTGTGCAATGCTCTCATGGTGTGCACAGGTCTTTGTGGATCACGGGCCTCCTCCGAGCGTCTCTCAAATCTAGCATATACTCGGTCCTCATGTATCGATCCTCCACCATCGGCTGGTCTATCATCTCTCACATCTACTCGTCCACCTCTCATATGAGTCAACTCTTGCCTTACCTCTATCATGAGTAACCCCTTGTCCCAGATCTGTTGTTGCATCGCCTCTAGGGATGCCAGGAGGGTGTTATTGATCGTCGCTTGGTCAAACACATCATGAATATCTGACTGCTCATCATCTCTCCACTCTTGGGCCATCTCGTCAAACTCTAAAAAGGAAAAAGAGTGGACCTTAGGTGTAACCAAGTCAACAAATATCTGCTCTGACTGCTTTAACTGTTGTACCTCAGGTGATGGGTGGGGAAGGTCAAAGAAGAAGGAGTTGGAATACTCGGGTTCCGAGAGCGGGTCTGATCTCTCAAGAACCGCCCTAGATGAATGGAAAGGTGTGTTATGAAGCGGTGCCACCAAAGGTAGCCTAATAGATCGCCTGCCCATCATCATGATGTGGGGAATAGTGAAGAGTAGATCTGGTCTAAAAATAATGATGAGAAATCAAACCCCCAATTCACCAACTCAACGCAATGATGATCGTGAAAGTTCGATCATTAATCTTTTCTGTTTTAGAGTTTAGTGATAATGCAGTTTTTAAGCAGACTCACAGGTGAGGTCACCTAGGGTAGAACTTGACCAAGCCGGTGGTGCACACCCAACTTGGACAGACTACTTCTGCTAATGTACAAGAGCTTGCATCCCATCCATACATCAATGAGTAATGTACAGGAGCATAGGGAAATCCAGGGATTTGGGCTCTAATACTTAGTGACTATGTCCTCACCCACTCTGTATGGAGGTAAGTACCTCCAAACAAGGAGAGGGTTATTCTCCCAAAAACAATGAATGTGATCTTTACATTTATTTCAGGATCGAGTTTGTTCAGCAGTCCTTATTTTATTGGGTTGTCCATTTTTTGGCATTTTTTGAATAAAGACACGTCTAACGAATTTTCTGATTTCTTTGTATTCCTAAGTCCAGTAAAATAGGGGGGAGGAAGATGGAAATGTCGATGCGCGATGAAATCAATTATGCATGCATGAAATAGAAGGTGTACCTTGCTCCAGCACTCTACATGCAACATGATCCACACATAAATGTAAAGATAAAAGATAGACTACATATATGTTGCACGAAGAAACCACCCTAAACATTAACTTCTATTACGAGAAGAACAAGGTGCTAACTAGACAAAAACAAGACCAAGGTTCGATATTCGATGCTGCTCGTTGCCCGCCACAACGAGTCCTGCCAATGCTATATGCGACCTCTCTCGACGTGCAGTCTCGAATCCAAATAGTTCACAATTTATTTATTTGACTAAGTCTAATCAAGTCCATAAGAACATATATTCTATTAGGTGTTTGGACCTAATCACTACGTGGCTCAACTAAATAAAAACCTAATTTTAGGGCCTCACACATAGGAAACAAAATAAAACAAAGTCAGAAAACTCAAATTCACGAGAAACAAAATAAAATAAAAGCGGTGAAAACGGCAAAAAAAAACTCAGTGAGGTCCCCCGAGTGCGCCAACACTCGGCGAAACAGACCCGGAATAATAGTATCTACAATCTTTGAAAATTATTAGAGGTTTATACAAATGAGATAAAATACAGGAAAATAAAATCTACTCTAAAATAGTCTCCTGCTCCTATTGCTGCTCTCTCCTGTCGGTCGGTGTAGAACGCCCGACCACTGCCTCACTCAGGTGCGTTGGATCTCCTAAGATCACCTCCCTTGCTCCACATGCCTCGCAACAAAGAGAAACAAGATAACGTGTTAGAAACAGTTATGAGAAATATGAACAAGTAAAATAAAAGGAAACAAAGAGTAAATATACACAGAAAGAAACAAACACGAAAACCAAATCCTAACCACCTAGTTGTGCTCCCCGACAACGCCGCCATAGCGACCCGACCGACTAGGGTTAAGTTGATTAATTAATGTGTCATTGTCAACCAAATCAATCTAAGTCGAAATCAAGAAAATTATTCAACCACAAAGAAAGCAAGCAAGTAAAACAATGATCTAAGCTACTTTTATTAACCCGGTATAATGACCAGGGTTGAACACAAAGAGCACAAAATAAACCTAAGTAGTTAAATAACCAAAATTCAAAGGATTTTTTTTCTTTTGTAGTGGTTTTAAATTTTGCAAATTTTTAATTTTTGAAAATAAGGTAACCAAATAATGAATAAAAAGGGAAACACATACTCTTTTTGTTTTTTTCAAATAGGGTAAAAAATAATCAGAAAAATAAAGTAAAAGTATTTTTATGTTTTTAACAATTTTTAAATGGTGTTATAATTTTTGTAGAATTTTTGGATTTTTTTGGGATCTTATGAAAATCAAAAACTAAGAAATAAACTAAACAATCCACAGTAAGGAGAGTTTTCCAAATTAAAACTATCAAACATACTCAAAACTCCTTGAAACCATTTTTTAGAAACTATAAGGAGATATATACAAATAGAAACTAAATCACAATTTTTGGATTTATCTATGATTTTATATAATTCTTATGGTATTTTGAGGGTTTTGCAAATTTTTAGACGTATATAAAAGTAAATGCAAAGAAAATTGGACAGGAATTTAAATCAATCAAACAAAGCTACTCTAATTTTTTTAGAATTTTTAAGGCATTTTTTGAATTTTTATGGTTTCTCTAAGGTAAACAATGACTTTTTAGTTGGTTTTTGAATTTTTAATAATAGTAAATAAAAAGAAAATAGCAAACAAAAATCACCACAAGTAAAACACACGAGCATGAGCTACAAGAATTTTTATGCAATTTTTGGAGTTTTTTGCTATTTATTTCAATTGATAAAAGAGAGAAAAAAATTAAACAATGCAGAAGGACCTAGAAAGATTTTAAGTTTCATGGCCAAATAGTAACAAGAAACAAAAGTAGGGGGCAAGATGCAATTAATCCTGAAGACACATGTGGCACACGTGATTCACCCTTCATAGGGGTATATTTATAATTTCTGAAAAATTTATCTATTCCATTAACCAATCA
Source organism: Ottelia alismoides (assembly GCA_037367405.1). Classification (NCBI taxonomy): domain Eukaryota; kingdom Viridiplantae; phylum Streptophyta; class Magnoliopsida; order Alismatales; family Hydrocharitaceae; genus Ottelia; species Ottelia alismoides. The sequence continues at coordinate 245,711 of JAZKJV010007541.1, read as the reverse complement.
AAAGAACAAGATGAAGGTTGCGCAAAAGCACGTGCAGGAACACGTGAGTTCAACTCAACTGGACTAAAATGTAAATAACTAAACTATGAGGTCCTACTGCAGAAAGTCTATAACTAATTATTACAATTATTAGATTAAAATGAAATAAAGCAAACTGCAAGGTAGAAAGTGTAATATACCCATGGCAAGCACGTGGTATGCGTGATGTCTGATGTATGGCTCTAGAGGCTTTGGAAAGTAGATCTGACGGTCAGGAAATGTTGCGTTGTTGTGCATCAGACGGTGGTTATGGAGCAGATCTGATGGTCGTGCGGTGCAGATCTGTCAGAGATCTAATCGAATCATTAGGTTTTGGGTGTGAATGGACAGTTTCGATCAGATCTGGAACCTAGCTTCTTAATCTGACGGGTGTAAAGGAGTCTGGACGAACAGGGATGAAGGTAGAGATTGGCGAGCTTCGATCACGAAAATATGGTGATCCACGATGCAGATCAGCTCGCTGGATGGTCCAACACCAAGATGGAGGGGGTCCGCATCGAAGAGGATGCTCCGATGGCCAATCGGAGTTCTTAGTGAAGATATGGGAGGTGGCTCAGTTGGAGTAGCTCCGCTACCTCTATCGGTACTCTACTCGGCCTTCACGCGTACACATAAACCTGCAAGGGGACGCTATATCTGAAGGCAGAGCTCCGACTTGGTTTATTGTGTAGAGAAAATGAAAGAAGCGAAGGTGAACGTGTGTGGGACCTTCAGTGAAAATGGAGGAAGGAGGTCGGACCTCAAATCGACCCTGATGAATCTATTAAATGATGAACAAACTACGTAAGAAGGTGGTCTGTGATATGGGGATCGGATTGATGCGTCTGGATACGAGCGTGGAACTCCAACCTGATGGTCGGAGCTAATATAGCTGACGGCGACGATGGAATGGAAATCGAAAGGAAAATGCGAAATGGAAAGGAAATGAGTATGCCTAAGGTGCTAAAGCGATCGGCAAAGAAAAACAGATGGAGGCAGGGTCGTGGCCTCAACCAGGTGACAGAAAACCTAGGAGGCTGATTGCGGTGGCGGAGTCCGACCACAAAGTGAGCTGCATCGATTCAGCACCAATCTGATCTCCAAAGGAGAGCTACGTGACCCCGTCACGATCCTAAAGACTCGAGTGGAGGAGAGGAGGCGTGAGTAACAAACTACCTCACAGAGGAGATGAATGAGAGAACTTATAGGGGGGTTCCCAGGGGAGTAGAAGGATCGAGAGAAAGCATACAACCCTCGGAAGATCCGGCGCTGCCTAGGGTTCCATGAGGATCGTGGATCATAGGTGAAGAATCGGACGAGTGAACTAAGGGAAGAAGTGGTCTGACCGGGGTTGGAAAATGGCGAGAAATCGGGTCCAATGAACGTCTGCCCAGGTCGGGTATGAGAGAGGGAGGGTTGACTCGGGTAAACATACCTGGGTTGACCAATCAGATTATTCTGTTTTAAAAATAAAAAAATAATCAATAAGAACAATAAAAGTTCTTAAAATAAAAAATGATAAAAAAAGTGTTAGGTATTTTATAAACTATTTTTTGTCATTTTTAATTAATTTAAGAAAGATATATATAGTATATGCAATATATGGTATTATGTACATGTATAATATACCTATATATTATATACATGTATTTTTATTTTATTATTTAAAAAATATATTGTATTTTATATTTTATTTATTTACAAAATAATGCAAAGAGTATAAAAATATTTTTATTGGATTTTTATAAATTAATTACAAGGGTTAATAAATTAAGTTTATGCACAATATATACAATATTGGTGATGTTATGAATAATTGATTTTATTTTTATTTTATTTTTTATTATATGAATTTTATTTTAACCTTTATTTAAATATTAGGAGTATATACAAGTGTTTAAAAATACAATATATACACAATTTATATACAAAAGAAATAAATAAGTACATATATATAGGTATAGATGTTGTACAATGAAGTGCCAATTTAATTTTTGCAATTATTTCATTATTTTTTATTTTTATTTACAAATTTTATTATGAAAATTGAATTATTTTGAGATTACTTTATTTCAAAATAACAAATAGGTGAAGGGTATATACAAGATGAGTAATGATGAATATATATAGTGAATAAGGACCCTATCGATCCCAACGTTATTCCTTGTTGATCAGGCATGGGTTCGGGTCAATCTGCATTTATTGCATAAATACATCCTTATTTTATTCTTTATCTTTTCTTATTTATTATTTTATTTTGATCAAAAATAATGTTAATTACACAATATTAACAAATGCATGCACAATGCTAATTTATTGTATTTGATCTATATTTATAGGGAAATTACATAGGGAATCTTGCTAAAATAAAAGAATAAAAGATGTGAATCATGGATTCATCACCAATACATGAATGGTGGTTGTTGTACGTAAACTCTACCAACGGCAGGTCGTCCTTCCAGGTCCCTTTACACTCAAGAGTGCATACACGTACCAAGTCCTCAAGTGTGTGAATGGGGTGCTTGTTATGTATGTTGGTCTGTGGCTGGTATGCAAAACTCATCTTAGTGCAAACATGAACTGGTGCCAGTAGTGTGATGTAAACCTCGAGTCTATGTCAGACACCACCTCATGTGGTATACCATGAAGCTTGATAATGTTCTACACATATAACCTGGCCAATCCAAATGGAGTGTGGGTCATGCTGACAGGTATGAAATGGGCTGATATGGTCAATCTATCAACAACAACCCAAATGGCATCATGGCAAGTCTAGTGACGAAATCCATAGAGATACGCTCCCACTTCCACTCAGGAATGGGGAGAGACTGCAATAACCCTAGTGGTCTCTTGTGCTCAGCTTTGACCATCTGACAGGTCAAGCATCCACTGACATGATGTGACCCATCGTGCTTCATCCCATCACACCAGAAATGGAGGTGTAAATCATGATACATCTTCGTGCTTCCAGGATGAATAAATAATCGTTAACTGTGTGCCTCGTTAAGAATATCTCTATGTAACTGCTCATAATTGGGCACACGACTCGACCAACCTTCCATAAAATAGATTCTGTCACTATAAAATCATCACATTTGTCCTTGACGGCATGCATATATCTATCTTTGGTCCAAGGATCTAACCTCTGTCCTTCTTCTATGCGATCCCAAAGACTGCTAAATCATGGAGGCATGGCAGTAGACATGGATGCACTCTCCTGAGGATGCCAATCACTTAAAGCTGCGAGCATATCCCACATATATAGCCAGTTTGTCGTACCCTCAGCATGAGCTCTCTTGCTAAGTGGATCTGCCACCTTGTTTCTCTTACCAAGGTGGTAAGAGATCGTGCAGTCATAATCCTTCTGTAGTTCAAGCCACATGTGTTGTCTCATGTTCAGCTCCTTGTATCAAAGATATACTTCAAAACATTGTGATCTATGAAAATCTTGAAATTCACCACATAAAGATAGTGGCACCCAATCTTCAAGGTGAAGACAACTGTCACAAACTCCAAGTCACGGGTTGGGTAATTCCGCTCATACAACCTCAACTGATGTGATGCGTAAGCAATCACATGACCTCACTGCTTATAATCACTCCTAAACCTTCTCCCGAAGCATCTGCATAAACTGTGTAATCTTGAGTGCCTGAGGGAAGTGCAAGAATGGGCATTTTATCAATCTTTCCTTCAATCTCCTGAAGGCCTGCTCACATGAATCATCCGAAATGAAAGGAACTCCCTTACGTGTCAATCATGTCAAGGGAAGAACTATGTGGGAAAACCTACTTACAAAGCATCTATTGTAGCTCGCTAATCCAAGGAAGTTCCAAATCTGAGTGATTATCTTAGGCTGCTCCCAAGACATGACTGCCTCAATCTTAGTAGAATCTACTACGATACCTGTTCCAGAAATGACATGCCCAAGAAGTGAGACCTGGGATAACCAGAGCTCACACTTGCTCAGCTTGGCATACAACTTATGCTCTCGCAATGTGTCTAGGACAATCTTCAAATCATTCGCGTGATCCCATTCATTCCGAGAATAAATCAACACATTATCAATGAATACTACCACAAATTTATTCAAATATGGATGGAAGATCATGTTCATCATGTCCATGAATGTTGCAGGGGCATTGGTGAGCCCAAATGGCATCACCACAAACTCATAGTGTCCATATTGAGTCATGAAAGCTGTCTTCGGAACATATGACACTCGAATCCTCAGATGATGGTAGCTTGATCTAAGATAGATCTTTGAAAAGACTAAAGATCCCTGTAGCTAATCGAATTAATCATCGATGCGCGGCAAAGAATAATAGTTTTTCATTGTTCTCATGTTCAATTGTCGATAATCAATGCATAATCTCATCAATCTATCATTCTTCCAGAACTGGAGAATACTAAAGTGAAGTTTATGTCCTTACAAAATCCAAGTCAAGAACTCCTGCAACTGTACCTTCAGCTCTCTCAACTCAGCTGGTGCCATGCAATATGGAGCCATCGAGATCGGTTATGTATCAGGTAATAATGTAATCTCGAACTCAATATCTCTCTCAGGAGGTAACCCTAGTAACTCATCAGAAAATACATCTGGGTAATCTGATACTAATCTGATGTCTTGGTCACCAGCTCATGATCGGATGTCTCTTGAACAAATGCTAAATATGAATCGCATCCTTGATTAACAAGTCTCTGAGCTCTCAACATTGAGATGTACTGCATTTTGGAGTCATGTTATGTACCCTCAAAAGTGAACTTGGATAAATTTGGAATCTTGAAGACAACCGTCTTCCTAGATCAATCAACTAATGCATGACGATATAATAACCAATCCATGCCCAAAATCAAGTCAAACTCATCGAGCTGTAGTATTAGATAGTCTGTGATCATCTAGTGACCTCCAATCAACATTGGTGATCTAACTTCTCTAGGGCGAAAACCATGTCCAGCATATCTTTCTCTGTAATAGTTTAGTTATGTTGAGCTTCATCTAATGTCTTGCTGGCATAGGGAGCTTTATCCTTACTTTGTCCTAACATGGCCCCAACTGCAAAATCTGATGCATCCGTCATGATCTCAAAGGGTAGAGGCCAATTAGGCAGCTGTAAGACTGGAGCTTGAGTAATTAGATCCTTCAATTGATTGAATGAAAGGAAAACCTATTGATCAACATGAAACGTAGTCTCCTTGCACAACAATTCAGTGAGAGGTTGGGCAATGTGGCTGAAATCTCTTACGAATCTCCTGTAGAAACCCATATGCCCAGGAATGACCTCACATTTTTGACAGTATGAGGTGGCTCTAGATTGGCAATCACATTCACCTTTGTCGGGTCGACTTCCATACCACATTTGGAAACAACATGACCCTGCATAATCCCTTTTGTGACCATGAAGGGTCTCTTTTCCCAAGATAGTACGAGATTGACTTCTTGGAATTTCTAAAGTACTGTGTCTAGGTGTTGAAGACAAGAACCAAAGCTGTCACCATCAACGGAGAAGTCACCAATAAAACCTTAAGAAAACTGCCAACCATATCGATGAAAACCGTGAGCATGCATCTTTGGAATGTAGCAGGTGCATTGCACAGACCGAAGTGCATTCTCCTGAAAGCCTAGGTGTCGAATGAGCAAGTAAAAGTAGTTTTCTCTTGGTCTTTGGGGGCGATTGACACTTGGTTGTACCCGAAGTACCATCCAAAAAGTAGAAGAACTCCTTGTCGGCCAATCTTTCCAGCACTTGATCAATAAATAGCAAGGGAAAGTGGTCCTTCTTTGTTGTGGTATTAAGGCAGCGATAATCAACACATACACACTAGGATGTCAATACTCGAGTAGAAATATCCTCTCCTCTTTCATTTATAACCAAGGTAAGCCCTGATTTCTGGGAACTACATGCAGAGGGCTCACCCATTTTGAATCAGAGAAGAGTAAATGAAGTTCGCATCACACCATTTCGTGATTTCTTTCATGACTACATCATGCAAGTTTGGGTTCAATCTTCTTGTATGCTTTTCGACGGATGCCCTTTGGATTATGTAATGCCCCGGCTACATTCTAAAGGTGCATGCTCTCTATTTTCTCGGACATGATTGGTGAATTTTTAGAGGTCTTCATGGATGACTTCTCAGTCTACGGTGACAGTTTTGATGCATGTCTTGATTACCTAGATCGAGTACTTCAGTGCTGCATTGAGATCAACTTAGTCTTGTCTTGGGAGAAGAGTTATTTCATGGTGACTCAGGGGACGGTCCTTAGCCACATCATCTCCAACAGGGGCATGGAGGTCGACCCGACCAAGGTGGATATCATCAAGAAGCTCAATCCACCGTCCAATTTACGACAGTTGCGGTCCTTTCTGGGGCATGTCAATTTCTACCGACGGTTCATACAGGACTTCAGCAAAATTGCTCGACCGCTTACTGATCTATTGACAAAAGATACCGAGTTCATTGTCGATGATAATTGTCTTGCATCATTTGAGACTCTTAAGAATTTAGTTGTTGAGGCTCATGTCCTGCAGCCGCCTGATTGGTCTCTCCCATTCGAGATAATGACAGATGCTTCTGATTTTGCTGTCGGGGTTGTGCTTGGACAGAGGAGAGATGGAGCGGCTTTTGCCATTCACTACTCTAGCCGAACAATGGATGCCGCTCAGCGGAATTAGACAGTCACAGAGAAGGAGATGCTAGCTGTAGTCTTTGCCTTGGATAAGTTTCGATCTTACATTCTTGGATCTAAAGTGACTATTTATATTGATCACACCGCCATCCGATACTTAATGGAGAAGAAGGATGCCAAAGCCAGATTGACCAGATGGATCCTTCTACTCCAGGAATTTGATATTGAGATTAAAGATAAACCTGGAGTCAAAAATGCTGTGGCGGATCATCTCTCCTGTCTAGAGAACCTTGAGGATTCGGATCAGATTACACCTATTACAGAGACATTTCCAGATAAGGAGATCCTTGCAGTCACCTCACTTCCATTGTATGCCGATATTGCGAACTATCTTGTCACGAAGAAAGTTCCACAAGATTGGCCTAGACAACGACTTGAGACTTTTCTTGCAAAGGCCAAGTCATACCATTGGGAAAATTCCACTCTTTATCATGAAGGAGGGGATTGCATCTGGAGACGGTGTATTCCTCAAGAAGAGCAGCATAGTGTCCTCACCTATTGTCACAAGCTTGAGGTAGGAGGACAACATTCTGGGAGACGGGCAGCACAAAAGGTGCTTCAATCCAGCCTTTGGTGGCCTACTCCCTTTAAGGATTCAGATGAATTCGTGAAGAGATGTACTGACTGTCAGAAAATGGGCACTTGTGGACATAGAGATATGATGTCGATGCAGCCCATTCACTTCTATGAGGTTTTTGACGCGTGGGGCATCGATTTCATGGGCCCATTTCCTAAGAGTCAGGGATTTGAGTATGTCTTTCTTGCTGTAGATTATGTGAGTCGTTGGTTTGAGGCCATCCCCGCCCAAACCGCACATGCTAATACCATTTGTAAATTCTTGAGGAAAAATATCATTTCATGGTTCGGGGTACCTAGAGTGTTGATATCAGACGGGGGGACTCATTTTATCAATGATAAGGAAAGGGCCCTTGCTAACGAGTTCAGCATAGATCATAGAGTTTCCACTCCTTATCCACAGATGAATGGTCTTGTTGAGGTTTCTAACAGGGAGATTAAGACTATATTGCAGAAGGTAGTCCGCCCAGACCGAAAAGATTGGTCACAGTTTTTGGACTCGATCTTGTGGGCATATCGAACATCCTTCAAGACTCCATTGGGTACATCTCCATTCCGACTCATTTATGGCAAGCCATACCACTTACCAGTTGAGCTGAAGCATAAGTCACTATGGGCTGTTACTGAGATATTTTTGGATCCAGAAAGTATAGGAGATCAGAGAAAGGCAGAATTGGCAGCCTTGGAGGAACTTAGAGATACAACCTTTTCGAGTAGGCTACGGTATAAGGAGCGAGTGAAGATATGGCATGATTCCCATATCAGCTATAAGCAGTTTGAGCCGAACCAGAAAGTATGCTTATTCGATGCCAGGCTAAAACTATTTCCAGGGAAGTTGTAGAGTAAGTGGAAGGGACCATACTTGGTCCGGAAGGTGCATGACAATGGCATTATTGATATATCTGAGATGTCATCTGAATCTACCTTCTGAGTTAACGGTCAGCGCCTGAAGTCATATCTAGATCATGATCCGTTGACTATCGATGTTGCCCCTATTCATTTTGCATGAGACGTGGTTTTTGACTCACATCATTTGCGTCTCATGCCTGATTTTCACTTCCTCCCGCAGCTTTATAGATCCAGATGTCCATATCGCACATTCTTTTGTCTAACACCCCATCTCCATCTTATGATTATGTTATACTTAGGGTGTACTTTACCCTAAGTATGGGGGGTGTCAGACTTGTGATTATTCATTTGATTCTTTTTACCTCTGTTTTGCTGCCTATACTTAGGGATATTTTACCCTAAGTATATGGGAGGTAGACTTTGTACATTCTACTCCTCAGTTTTCCCCTTGTATACAGTCTTCTATACTTAGGATTACTTGATCCTAAGTATAGGGGTACCACCAACCCCTATTGATTTCATTCTTTTATTCGTCGTTGTAGCATAGCTTTCTTTTCACTTCCCAATACTTAGCACGAGTTATGTCGTCCTTTGCAGCTCTTTGATCACTATGAGGACATAGTTCGAGCTAAGTATAAGGGGGTGTCCTATATATTGTATATATACTTTAGCCATAACTCGTACTTTCATATCTTTAATATGTCTAAAATATTGTATTAATACTTGTAAAAAAGCTAACTAACTAATAAAAAGATGTAGATAATTCCTCAAAATTCTTTTTGTATATTCTGATTAATAAATCCGGTTAAAATATTTTGAAAAATATTTTGAAAGTAATTTGAAAATCTATTTGAAGAGTCTTTTAAAAACTATTTAAAAAATATTTTCACCCTTTGTAAAAATATTGTGGCTTGTAGAAAATTTTCTCTTTGTGTGAAATAAAATTATTTTGTAAATACTATTTGCAAATGTTTTGAAAAATGGTTGAAAAATTATTTTGAAAATCTATATATACTGTTTGAAAAATGTTTGCAAAATAGTTTTCAAATGTGTGTAAATGTTTGCAAAATTATTTGAAAATTTATTTTGGGCTATAGTTTTCAAAATTATTTGTAAAATTATTTTCAAATAAATTTGAGGAATATATGCATCACAAAAAAAATTTCAAATAAATTTGAGGAATATATGCATCACAAAAAAATCAATCAAAATGTATATACCTGAATAAATTACTCAAGTTGTAAGTCCTTTCATCTTATTCTTGTAAAATAATCAACTCTTATGTAAATATGTATCTCATCCCTAATTTAAAAAAAATTGTGTATATACTTGTATATATTACTAACTATTTGCATAAAAAGCTTTGTGCATGTGCATCATCATTTTTCAAAAATCCATAAAAATTTCAAAATTTTGATAATGATTTCACAAAAAGATTTTGATTTTTTTTCCTTGCATGTACATATTTTCTTGCATTTGCATGAGCATTTTTCAAGATGATATTGACAATTAAACTAAGTCTGGAATAAATTTGAAGAATGGAGCTTAGTTGGATCTTAATCCACTTAATTTCATAGGACCCTTATAAGAATTGGAGTTAAGAATTTTCAGGTCCTAGTGACTTAATTCTTTGAGTCCACAAGACTATGTTCACATGTCATCTTGACAAGTCTAAGTAGAATATTTAACAACACACGCATGATTCTTTCAAGACTGTGGCTTACCTTGGACAATGCACTCTACACGTAGCTCTTCATGGAGGAGGTTGTGAGGGGGCAGAATCTTTTGGCTTGGGGTAGCATACGAGGGTAGTACATCTAGGCAGAACCTCTCGTCCTCCTCTAGGGAGGGAAGTGCGTCTCAACCTGATTTGGTGATGTTGAGGTCTAAAGACAGGATGCTGTGGGGTTGCAATAATGCTTCAAAAGAGGGATAGTCTACTGGCTCAAGAGGAAAAACTCCTTATGTACATGCTGCACCTTGTATATATTGTCAAAAAAAGGAAAAAATGCAAAATCTCCAAAAGTGGACAGGCTTGATAGAAAAGTAAAATGCCTGCCGGAGTGTATATACAAAAAAAAAGATTAAGAGCTTCAAAGTCAAATATTTGTGAGCTTGCAGTGGGTGACATGGCTACACTGGTCATGCATCCAAGGATAGGTGACTACACTGGTTACCGTCCATTCTCTTCTTCATCCCCTCTTCTTTGAACTGGTTGTACTTGAACTTAGAAGGGAATATCCCTGCTCCTCGAGGAAAGAGTTGCCAGATCGGGGGATTAGAGTTACCTTGTTGAGAGATGTTGTTTCTTTGCTACTTTTGAGATGAGGAGCTATATTTCACTTACACGTACAAGTAAGAATTCATAGTCATAAGAATTTGTGTATGCAGACTTGTTCTGATCTAACTGATGAGGGGACCTGAATAGGAGTCTTATGGAACTTAGAGGCTATTAGGTTTTAATTCCATTTCCCATTAAGGTTCAGACACACCAATAATCCAAAGGTCCGATAGAGCTCCATACTACATTTTTATGAAGATAAGTTTAATATTCAATGTTGTTCTAACTTCTTTCCTTTTTCTTTTCTTTATTTTTGTTTTCACTTACTTTCCAAATAAGTGTTTGCTAAGGGACTAGCAAAGGTAAAGTATAGGGGAATGATGAATCCACGATTCATCGCCTTTATTCTTTATTTTAGCTTCATTTCTGTAGTTAAACACCTGTAAATACCTACTAATTGCATAAAATTACCATTTTACATGCATTTTTTAAAATTACATTTTTAACACTTTTTGTACATAAATAAAAGAATAAAGAATAAAAGAAAATGAAAAGGATGTATTTATGCAATAAATGCAGACTCACCCGAACCCTGAGAGAAGGTCAAGACTTGACCTGATCGACTAGGAATAAAGTAGGGGGAGATAGGGTCTTCTATCAAAAATCCAAAAATATTCTGTAAATATTTTCCTGTATATTTGTATAAAAACTTGTACTACTTTATTTGTACATAAATTGACCTCAAATTAATTATTTTTGTTAACAAAAGTTGTAAATAAAAATGTATTGTAAATAATAAAAATAAGTGTAAAATAAAATAATGCACATATTACAAATAATCACACCTAGAAAAAGCCGCAGAGCGTTAATTGAAACACCAATTCCGACTCCATACAAGCTCAAACTGAATCAAAATCACTTCCATCATACTCTAAATTAAATTATCTTTGAAATGGTTGTGGTTTCATAATTTTTGGAGTTACAGTTAAAAAGTCTGTTTTCTGGGGTGTTCTATGCAATTTAACCAATATTTGTTGTACATATTTATTAATATTTATATAATTGTGAATATTATTTTTCTTAAAAATAAAATAATATAAATAAAAAATTAAAAAATATAAATGCAAAAATTATTTCCTTATTTGTACCTATGTATATTGTATTATATGCATATAATATGTGTATACAACTAATTTCTTATATAAAAATCACCAAAAAATAAAATATCTCACATTAATTAATTAATTAATTAATTTACGAAATTATATTTAATTATTTGATTTATTTGATTTATTTGGTTTTAAAAACTTGCCTTGTATATACGATTTTATTCCACACCTTAAATGGCCACCTTTATGATGGTTAATTGATTTCCATTAATTATTTAATTTATTTAATTAATTTAATTCTGAATTTCGAAATTAATTAATTAATTTAGTTATTTGATTAATTTCACCAATAAAAACATTCCTTAAGTGTATACACATTCCTTTTTCATTTTTCTTCTCTTTTTAATGGGCTCCTCCTCCTCATTTTATTCTTCGATCAATCTTCGAAGAGAGTAGCCCGATCCTCGAGAGCTACTCGTCGCAGAAGGGTGCTCAGCCTCCGATCCAATCGGTGATAGCGATTCGATCGTCGTCGAGGCCATCACGGCGTGTCCGACCCCAAGGTGAGATCCAATTTCATTTCTTGTCTTTTTCCCGTAGATAAATCATAGGTTTATTTTCTGCTTGGACATAGTTAATCTTTAGATCCTAAAAATCCCAAAAATATCCATCACATAGTTTCCGATCCGACATCGGAATGTCTCTTTGGCTCTACTCTGCCGGCTCGCATCTCTATCAGCTCTCGTGACACCTCTACCATAAATGATCCATGGTCTCTGATCTGGCATTGCATCATCTCCAAGGAAGCTAAGAGTGTGTTGTTGATGGTGGCCTGGTCAAGTACACATGCGGATCCCTGCGGCTGCTCATCAGTGCGTCCCTCACTGCTGGCCTTCTCTTGGGTCTCTGAAAAGGCAAAAAACCCCATCTCAGGTGCTGTCAAATGGACATATAACTGTGATGGCCTCTTCTCTGGCACCTCAGGTCTGGAAGAAGGAACAGGGTGGTAGCGAACCCAGGTTCAGAGAGCTGGTCGGGGTGCTCTGAAACTGCCCTAGATGAATGGAAAGGAGTGCTCGAGAGTGGTGCTGTCAGAAGCAGCCTAAGAGACCTCCTTCCCATCATCTTGATGTGGGCATTTATGAAGATGATATCTAGATGCAAACACGATGAGAAGACAAAGCTCTTTTTCACCTACTCAACACTTGAGCTGATAATAGTGAAAGATCAGTCGTTAATCTGGTCAATTTTTATTTAGGTGACAAATCAAGATATCCGAGCGATTAAGCGAGCTGTTGGGAATCCAATGCTCCCAGGAGACTGGCCCAAATCTCACAACTAATTTCTACCAGCCAGTATGGGTGCGGATCATTTACTGGCTACCGAATCTGCCCGATCTGCTAAGGAAGTCCTTGAACAATTACCGACTACTCGGTGAAATCCTCACTAGAGAACAATCAGCTACGAGACCAGTACTCTGAAAGGAGTTCAGATATGGATCTAGCCTAGTGTGCAGGTCACTCTCTCGCTGTAGATAAATCAATCAATGAGGGGGTGACTCTCCCCAAAAGAAGATTTTTGAGTGAAGTGTATTTTAGGGTCAAGTTTGCATTAGCAGTCCCAATTTTTTTGTTTTCACTTTTCAGGTATTTTCTGAAATAAAACACTGCCTAACAAATTTTTTGATTTCCTTGGTTATTTTGAATCCAATAAAATAGGGGAAGGAAGTCGAAAAAGCCGATGCGCGATCAAACACTATGATGCATGCAAAGATAGAAATGTGTACCTGTCTCTAGTACTCTACATATAGGGTGATCCGCGCATAAAAGTAAAGACAAAAGTAAAACTACCTAAATGATGCAATGAGGAAATCAACCTTAGACGAATAATTTATACTAATCGTGAAGCACAATAGTTAGCTATCGGGAATAAAGTCCAGAGTCCGGTCTCTAATGCCAATTGGTGCCCACCACAATGGATCCTGCCAGCGCTGTATATGATCTCTTTCGGTAAGTGGACTCTAATCCCAATATGTTAACTTTTTTTGATTTATTTTTAGCTAGGTCCAATTATGATATATGGGAATAGATAAGCAATTAGGTGTGGGGCCTTAGCTAATTACGTCACAATCAACAAAAATCCTAAGTCTAGGGGCTAAATTCTCAAGAATCAAAAGAAAATAAAAGATGATAAAATGACAACATGAAAAAGCTACGGCGAGGTCCCCCGAGTATACCGGTACTCAGCGAAACAGACTCCAAAATATCTAAGTGCCTACAAGAGAGTCTAGAGTCTAATTATTACAATAATAAAATCGTTTTGCAAGAATAAACTAATCTATAACATGTAACTACTTTCTCAGCTCCTCTGCTCCTCCTCAGGTGCGGTCTCCTCTAAAATAAAATCGAAGCATCCTCGGGTGGTTCCTCACACAAAAAGTGAAACAAAGAGTATCAGAAAACATTTATATCAAATAGAAATAAAAAAGGAAAAAAGTGAAAAATGACTACTAAGCCGTGCTCCCCTATAACGGTGCCATTCTGAAGAACACGCCTGGCAACTTGTGTTAAGTATGTAAGTAAACAAGGGTCGTTGTGACCCAAATCACCAAGCGTAATCAACGAGAAGAAATAAACTACTCAGAATAAATCAAACAATCATGAAATGTAAGCAGCTCGCTATTTTTATTTATCTGGTATATGTAGCAGGATCGAACACAAGGAGCACGAAAATATTATGAAGTAAATAAATTTCTCAAAATAAAGTAATTTTTAGTGGTTTTTAATTTTGCAAATTTTTAAATTTTAATAACAAAACAAAATCAACAAAAAGGAGAGAATGCAATACAACAATATTTTTGGATTTTTCTATAAGGCTAAAGAATACTTAGAAAATTAAGATAAAAATGTTTTTGGATTTAAGGTTTTAAAACATTTTTGATAATTTTATGGGATTTTTTTGATGTCTTTATGGTTTTATAAAAATTAAAATGTGCTTAAAAATGCAAACAATGCACAACTAGGACTAAAGTGCAAGTTAAAATTATTTAAAATGCCATAAATCCTATATAACATTTTTATGATAAAATATGAATTAAAATATACAAACATGAACTGAAATAGAATTTTTCGGATTTTTCTTTGATTTTATATGATTTTTATAAGTTTTTTAGTGTTTTGTAATTTTTAGAGTTTTATAAAGGTTTTTCAAACAAAGATAATACTGTAAATAAAACACACAAAAAGGCAACTACATGAATTTTTATAGAATTTTTCAAGTATTTTTCGAATTTTATGATTTTTCTAATTTCGACAGGACACCTTTTAAGGGTTTTTGAATTTTTAGAAATATAAAATGCAAAGCAATTAATCCAATAAAATTACAATAAATATTACACACCAACAGGAGTTAATGGTAATTTTTAGGGGATTTTTTGAATTATTTTGCCATTTATTAAGTCCAAGAAAAGACATGTAATTAGTCACCATTCACAGGGACCTCGTTATAAATCTAATAAGTTTTATGGACAAACAATAACACCTTTTAAATATCTAGGGCCTTTTCTGCAAAAAAATCCAACCAAAACGTGCACTACACGTGATTCATATTCAAATGGCACGATTACATATTTAAAAACTCAAAATTCAAAGCATAACACCATAAAGGTTCATGACACGAAATGCAAATAACCCAAAGAACACGTGGTATCGCACGTGACACAAATTTGGTAGGACTAAAATGCAAATATTGTAAACTACAAGGTCTAAACTGTAAATGTTCCAAACTACAACTTTTATTTACTGAACTAAAGTGAAATAGCTAAACATGTAGGGTAAAAGGGAAATATACCCTTGCAGGCACGTGCGGGGTACGTGGGACCCATGGTAGGCTCTTGTGAAGGCGACGTCTGACAGCTCTGATTTGCTCTGCTAAAGATCTGACGCTTCGAGCGCATGGAGCAGGCGTATGGGTCTTATGAGATCAGACGACGTAGGGAATATCAGCCCTGATTGTCGTTAATCTTGAATCTGACGCCCCTGATAAAAAGGGCGTGGATGGACGGTTGAGATACGATATGGAAGCAGGGGACCCAATTAGACGGCGGTTGAGGGTGCTAGAATGACTCAGCTCGGGCAAACTTCAATCGACTGTGGAGGAAGATCCACCGTCCCACTGACGTCGCTGAGAGGTCCAGAACAGTCGTGAAGCTCCTCCGCGTCTAGTGGTGGGTTCTAATGGAGCGTCGGATGACTAGATGAGCTTGGAGGCACCGACCAACCTGGAGCTGCTCCACCGGGTCAGCTAATGATTCCACCCAATGCCTTCGCACGAACCGACACCTGCAAAGGATACAACGCTCGAAGGCGAAGATCCGGCGATGGTTTATTGCACATGGGGATAAGAGAATCGATGGGGAATGGGCTTTAGGTATCCGACGAACGTGGGGGAAGGAGATCGGGCCTAATCTCGACCCGATGGTCAAGCTTTAGGGGGGATAGGTTGCGTGAGAAGATATGGTATGGGTCGTAGCATCGATCGAAATAGAGGAGAATACCTATTGGGTCTATAACCGGCTGGTCGGAGCCAAGGTGACTGTGACGGTGTGAGATGGAAAGGTATGATCGAACAGGGAAAATGCGAGGATAAGAGTTATACCTGAAGGTCAGAATGCGCTCCTGAGTGTCAGGCGAAGGTGGGCGCATTGGTCTTGGCCTCAACCAAGCTACGGCTGGCCGGGAGGCTTCACGCGACGGAGGTCCGACCACGTAGCTTGAGCTGCATCGATTCAACATCAATCGAGCTTCGAAGGTTGCTCCAGACAACTGTCACTCTGTTGGAGGTGGCTAGGGGTAGAAAAGGTGGCGAGGCATGAGATGAGCTGCTGGCGGAGTGGAAGAGAGACTTTATAGGGTTCTCCAGGGGTCTAGAAAGATTGGCAAGAGGCGCACAACCCTAAGGGGATCTGGGTGATCCTAGGGATCTGAGAGAATCTCGGATGTACGAGGACTCTCGGATCCAAATATCAAGTCGTAAGGAGGCCGGAGTCGGTCGAGAAAAAGTGGAGAAGAGGCTTCGGCGAGAGGGGTTCGACCCGACCTAGGTTAGGAGGGGATGTTGACCGAAGTGAAAAATCCAACCTAGATAAATAGAAATTCAGTATTTACAAAGTAAAGAGAAATTCAATAAAAAATTGCAAATGAATTTAGAATAAAAAATGTATAAAATAAAAAAATGTTTATTATTTTCCAAAGTATTTTTTGTGATTTTTAATTATTTTTATGAAAAATAAATTAATGTATATACAGTATACAGTAGTATATATGGGTATATTATACCTATGTATTATGTACAAATAATTTTATTTTATTATTTTTACACAAATAGCCTTATTTTATATTTTATTTATTTACAACATAATTTTAAGAGCATAAAATAATTTTTATTTGTTTTTTATAAATTATTAAGTGTATATAGTAAATAGTGGTTGTGATTTGTAATGTATCTTTTATACAAAGATTTGATGATTTTATTTTTGTTTTTCTTTTATTTTTCTGATTTTATTTATTTTTATAATATTATTAACACTATATAAAATAGTATAAAAGAATGAAATAATTTTTATTTTATAAAAATAAATAAATAAATGATATGTACAAGTATGGGTGATATATACAATGCACAGTAGACCCTATCTCTCTCTCTACTTATTTCATTTTGCGATCAGGTGAAGTCTTGACCTTCTCTTGGGGTTTGGGTCACTCTGTATTTATTCTAATACATCATTTTTTTTCTTTTCCTTTATTTTTTTATTTTTTTTCCAAAAATGCATGCTAAATGTGCAATATTAACAGAAACATGCAGAAAGCTAAATTATTATATTTACATATATTTACAGGGTATTTTTCCAAGAAGAAGATCTAAAATAAAAGAATAAAGAGTGAGAATCATGGATTCATTAAAAGCCAAGACGGCATTGAACTTATTCTTGTGGTCTCAAAGAATTAAGTCTAGTACACCTGAATCGCTTCATTTCCAGTTCCTATAAGGTTCTTGTGATTAAGTGGATTAAGGTCCAACCAAGCTCCAATCTTCGGATTTTACTTAGACTTGTTCAATTGTCATTGTCAATCTAAAAAATGCTAATGCTATGCACAATGCATGAAATATTTGTGAGTGCAATTTTCTAATTTCAAACTTTTTATGGAATTTTTGAAAAAGTTTTGCAAATTTTTATGCAATACTAAAAACATTGTGCAAAATTTTATGGCTTTTTGGATCTTACATTTTTTAGGGATTTTTCAAAAACAAAAGGGCTAAGAACAGAAATACGAGTAGATATTTATATGGGAGTGCTTCTGTATTTACAAGAATTAGGGTTCAATAATTTACATAAGTGAAGTTAGTCATTATTCACAGGTTTTTATACAAAGTTTGCTAAGAATTTTTTTACTTGACGTATGTATATGGTTCTCAAAATAATTTGAAACATTTTGATAAAAATTTTTGAAAACTTTATTTTTTGAAAATATTTTACAAACTTTGAAAACCATTTTGCAAAGATTTTTTAAAGTATTTTTACAACCATTTTCCAAACCATTTGCAAATAGATTTTCAAAATATTTTATTCAAACAAAAGAAAGCAAATTTTATAAATAAAATATTTTGTCAAAGGTTTGCAAATATTTTACAAAATATTTTTCAAACGGTTTTACAAAGGATTTTCCAAAGAGTTTTCTAACCACTTTTCAAATACTTTGCAAAACAATTTTAACCAGTTTATCAACAATAATTACAAAGAATTTAGATGTGTGTTTTAATTTATTATTTACCCATATTATTGAAACTACGAAAGTACGAGTTATGACCAAAGTATGTACAACGTATATATAACACCCCTTATACTTACCTTGAGCTATGTCGTCATAAATCAAAGAGAAAAGGAAGACATAACTTGTACTAAGTATAGAAAAGTCTATACTATAACGATTGAATAAAGAATGAGAAGTCGATTGTCCCCCTATACTTAGGATCAATTAATCCTAAGCATAACAGACTACGTACAAAGCAGGGAGGGTCGAGGGTGGGAATGAATAAATAACTCATCAGCTCAGCTTGTTTCCCCCTATACTTAAGGTAAAATATCCCTATGTATAGACTAAACATCAAGAGTTGCGGAGACATGCAAGGGATCAAAGAATGAACACTTCTATACACTCAATCCCCCTATACTTAGGATGAAGCATATCGTAAGTATAGCAATAATGAATGGGATGATTGATCTTTTGGTAGAATGAAAGAATTAAAATCGAAAAGAAGAAAAGAAGAAAAGAAGAAAAAGATTAGCTAATCAAAAATGATTTTGGATGTCATGTTTGAATCTGTAGATGTTGTGACTTGATGTTCTTCATCATAAATCACCAGAATAGAGTTAACCACAGACAAGAATGTATCTTGCTCGAGATAAGGCTTCAGAAGTTGTCCATTGATGATGAAAGGCTATATGTTAGCTGACAATGTGGATATCATGATACTTCCATTGTCACGCACTTGCTTCACTACGAACGGCCCGATCCACTTGCTCTTGAACTTCCCTGGGAATAATTTTAAAGTTTGCATCAAACAACCAAACCTTCTAACCTGATTTGAAAGTCTTGAGGTGGATATGCTTATCGTGCGACTTCTTGACCTTCTCCTTGTACATCAGGTTATTGTCATATGTATATTCATGGAATTCCATCAATCTATTCAGATCAAGCTTTCTATTATTTCCCGCTTTATTGGAATCCAAACTGCAGACATTGATTGCCCAAAAAGATTTTTTAATTAGTTCGACAGGCAAATGGCATGGATTGCCGTAGCAAGGCGGTAGGGATACATTCCCAAAGGTGGCTTGTACACAACCGATAGGCCCAAAGAACCGAGTCAAGTAGCTGCGACCATTTCTTCCTGTTGGGACACACACGTTTTCTGAAAATTATCTTAATATCCCTATTTGAACATTCTGTGGGCCATAGGAATGTGGGTGGTATGGAGAAGCGACATAATGTTTAATACAATATTCTTGAGTCATCTTCTTCACTTCTCTGTTAATGAAATGAATACCACCATCAAATATTAGAATCGTAGGAATCCCGAACCTTGCAATGATGTGTTCTTTCAGAAATCGGTAGACAATGTGGATGTCGGCGGCTCAGGTTGGGAAGGCCTTCACCCAAAGACTGACGTAGTCGACAACGAATGGAATTTACTCAAATCCCTGACTGGTGTGAAATGGGCCCATGAAGTCAATGCCCCATGCATCAAATACGTTGGATATCTGAATGTACTTCAGGGGTATTATATCTCTCATTCTATTAGTGTCACCCATTTTTTGTCAGTCAGTACATCGCTTCACGAAATCTTCTACATTTTTGAAGAGAGTTGGCCACAATATCCTCTTGATTCTCTGGCATGGCATTGTTCGAGGACACTGTGGACTTCCTCTTGAGGAATGTACTTCTTCTAGATGCAATCCCCCCCCCCCACGAAAGAAACACAGATCCTCCCACTAGTAGAAATGAATATCTGATAAAAATTTATCAACTTTCAGCTTCGACCAATCTTGTGGAGTTCTCTTGGAAATAAGATAGTTCACAATATCGGTGAACCAAGGGAGCGAGGTGACTGACAAAATGGCTTCATCTGTGAAAGTTTATGTAATTGGAAACAAGCTCTACTCATGAGTGTCTAGATCTAGTAATCTTGATAAATGATCTGCCACCACATTTTTAACTCTAGGGTTTATCACATATTTCAAGATTGAACTCCTGGAGAAAAAGGATCCATCTGATGAGTCTCGGTTTGGCATCCTTCTTGGCTTGCAAGTACTTGATGGCAGAGTGGTCTGAATATACACTAACTTTAGATCCAAGCAATTGAGATCTGAACTTCTCTAAGGCAAAGACGACTTCTAGCAGCTCTTTTTCAGTGACTGTATAGTTTTTCCGAGCTTCGTCTAAGTGTTCTGCTAGCATAGTGAATATCAAACGACAGTCCATCTCTTCTCTATCCTAGAACCACTCCAATGGAATAATCAAAAGCGTCTGTCATGATCTCAAATGGTAGAAACCAATCCGATGGTTGCAAAATAGGGGCTTGAGTGATCAGATCTTTCAACTGATTAAAGGCTTGGAGGCCTCTGGCATGTACAATGAAATTTGCCTCCTTCCCTAGAAGCTCAGTCAGGGGTCGGGCAATTTTGCTGAAATCTTTAGTGAATCTTCTATTAAATCCCACATGCCCTAAGAATGACCGGACTTGCTTCAGATTTGAAAGTGGCTCTAGTTTTAAAATGACCTCCACCTTTGTAGGATCTACCTCCATTCCACACTTTGAGATGACATGGCCTAGCACGATCCCTTCAGTCACCATGAAGCAACTCTTTTCCCATGAGAGCACCACGTTAACTTCGCACCATCGTTTCAAGATTCGGTCTAGATAAGATAAGCACTGATCAAAACTAACCGTAGACTAAGAAATCGTCCATAAATACCTCGAGAAAACTACCAACCATATTTGTGAATACTGCCAACATGCACCTCTGAAAGGTAACATGAGTGTTGCACAATCCGAAAGGCATCCTGTAGAAGGCATATGTCTCAAATGGACAGGTGAAGGTAGTCTTTTCTTGATCTTCAGGCATGATTGCAACTTGATTGTAAGCAGATATCCATCCAAAAAGTAGAAATACTCCCTCACAGCCAGTTTTTCGACTATTTGGTCAATGAAGGGAAGCAAAAAATGATCCTTCTTGGTCGCTAGACTCATGCATCTGTAATCCACACAGAGGCATCAAGAAGTTGGAACTCTGGTTGCGATCTCCTCTTCTTTGTCATTCTTTATGATGGTGATCCCTGACTTCATCAACACGACATGCAAGGGACTCACCCATTTTGAGTTGGGGATGGGATATAAGAATCCCGCATTACACCATTTGGTAATTCATTGATGACAACCTCCCTAAGATTCGGATTCAATATGTGCTGAAATTCGTGGGATGGCTTGCTATCTTCCTCAAGGTAGATGTAAAGGGAACATAATGATAGATTAATCCCATGGAGATTTGAAATTTTCTATCCTATGGCCTTGTAGTTCCTTTCTAGAACCTCAAGCAGATGAGATTCATGTTCCTGGGCCAGATGTGAATTGATGATTACAGGAAACATACTTTGCGCACCGCAAGGAAGGCATACTTCATATTTATTGGAAGCATCTTGAGATTTGGTGGGGTATGAGTCATCTCAATGGCAACTTCTGCGACTGTGCAGGGTGGTGGTGTCAGATCTTTCAATTATATACTGTCCACTTTTGACATTTCAAGATATGAATCCACGCTGCAAAAAATTCTTGATGATAGAATTTTGTTCATAGAATTCTTCAATAATATCTTCTTCCTCTACTAAGGACAAGTGGCCATCAATCAATTCCTCTGACACATCAGCAAAAATATCTTCTTTTGGGATAGAGGGGATTTGATTGTACTATCCACTTCGTCCTCCGTGGAGAGGAATTCGGGGGTCTCAATATCATTCATAAATAGGTTGGTATCTCGGATTTTGCGATAAATTAACAATCTTCTGCTCCCTGTTCAGCAGACTCGCTCACATCTTATGCATATGCTGATGGTTTCGATACTTGGATCATCTGAATTGGCACCTTGTCGCTGCTGGAATGAAAGGTGATCAATCCCGTGCCATAGTCCATCACAGCTTCGACGGTTCAAAGGGATGGTTGTCCAAGTGCAATAGGGGTGTACAGAAGGGGAACTGAGGTGTCCATATCAAGCACTGTGAATTCCACAGGGAAGTGCATCCCTTGAATCATTACGATGACATCCTCCAGAATTCCTCGGGCCACTTGATTGATGTATCTGCAAACTGCAGAACCATTCTTGTGGATTTGAGCAGTCCCAACCCAATTTCTTTCAGTAGTGACGTATGCATTAAATTAATTGATGATCTTCTACAAGAAGTGTTCGATCGAACTCTTGGTCGAACAATTGGCATCCGATGATAGGAGTTCCCATGTCTTTCTTTTTACTCAGGAGATTGTTGATTGCATCCACTGTTGTTGTAGTCAGAATGTGCTTCACATTTTGCTGTCTAGCTCGATGCTGCTATCTTTTTGAAGTGCATGCCTCCTTCATTCCCTTCTTAATGTTAAGCATGTACTTGATAGTGATGAATCTCCATTTCATCACCTTTCTTCTTTCATTTGGCATTAAACCCTAGTTAAATGCATGTAAATACCATTATTTTGTAAAAATTAACATTCACTATTTATTGTATAATTATTGTACAAATTACATTGTTTAAAGCCAAAATAAAAAAATAAAGAAATAAAAGAAAAAGAAATAAAATGCCAAAGGTTTTTTATGACCCTAAACCCCGAGACATAGGCATCTTGATGACTGCTCGACAAGGAATAAAATAGGGGAGATAAGGGTTAAAACACAATAAAATTACCAGTTTAGTTTCCCAAATAATTATTTTTTGGGACCTATTTTATTATTTATTATTTATACCTCAAATAAAGAAACTTTGTGCATAAATGTTATAGATAATAATATATAGAAAAAATACAAAATTAATTTCACATAAAAATATTGCACACTATACATTTTATACTCTAAATAAAATCCAAAATCCAAACTTTCCAGACCCATATCTTCTCAATAAAAACTCAAAATACATCAAAATCACTTTAATTGTATATAACTTTTAATTAGCTATTTAATGAAGATGGTTTCACTTAATTTGGAGTTAAGGAGTGAAAGTTAGGTTTTGGACCCATATTGTATAGTTTACCTGAATAAAATATTCATTTTATTTATTACTTATAATTTTTATAATTTTTAATTTTATAATTTTGTAAATATTATTTATAGTATATGTTCATATATAGAATAAAATAAAACCATAAAAGAAGCAATAAAATAAAATAATATACCATAATACAAGGATGGATATACAATACTTATACCTATACAATAAGGATATATATTTATTTAAGTGTACAAATTATATCAAGAAATACAATAAAAATATATCTTTGTATATTTAAACACATTATAAATATATAACTTATGAATATAAAATAACAAAATTAAAATACAAAATAAAATATACATAATAAAGGTAAGTATACATATAAATAAAACCATAAAAAGTAACTTATAATCAATTAACCCATAAAAATAAAAAAATCATAATTAAATATTACAAAAAATACTAAACATTTTTTTATTTTATAACCTAAAATTAATAAACTCATCTACTATTTATTCTTTATTTTACAAGGCATTTTTGCCTTGCATTTTTCTTGTTGGTCCACGTGGACCAACCAGAGCTCGGCTTTTGTTGACCTCAGTAAATTGCCCCTTTGGTGCCTCTGACTGTGTCAAAACCTTGAGTGGCCCATTTCCTCTATTTTTCAAGTTGTTCTAATCACCACAACACCTCGAGTCCTTTTATTCTTTTCCCATCACAACCATCTTTCCCGCGCCATCATGAGATCCTCTTGATCTCCATCGAGCCACTAAATAATGCCAATCAAAGTTGGCTAGAACCCATGTTTATAAATAAAGCCCCCCACCTCCAAGCTCGATTTTGATCCTTCTTCAAGTCCTAATTCCCCCTATCCGGTGTACGTGCGTGATCTCAGTGACACCAAGTTACCCCCGAAGCTTTGGCGAGTGAATCGGAGGAAGATGAGCGATCCAAGGTGGCTCTCCGACCACCTCTTCTCCTTGGTGTCACAACCAGGTATGAGCTACAAATTTTTAATTTCCTAGGAATATTTCGATTACGTAACTTTAATTCTGCATTTTATTTCGCCCTTAGATCTTTAATGTGGCATAAATCAAAGTAGTTCGTTCAGCGAAGCAACTAGGTATCTGAGCATTTCATCGTGAAATCATCTCATTCTAACTCCCTTTTTGTCCCCATCTCGCTTCCCTCCACTTCCTTCATCCATTCGACCCATTCAGATCATCTGACCTCGCTCAGATTAGCCCACCAATGCCCCATCCCTCATTCTCACCGAGCATCTTCATCTTCACCCATCTCACTCCGAACGTCACCAATAATGTTCTAGTCGTGATCGCCCTTGTCTCGTGAAGCTTCCTGTCCACTTTGCAGGTATGGAGGACCCTATCTGAGGGATCCTCAAAGTTACGAATGAAGCTTCAGGCGGTCAAATCTCCAGGCCCCCTCTGTTGGGGCCTTGACCCTTTTGAAGCATCCCCCAACTGCGGAAGAACTAGGCGAAGTTGTAGAACACCTTATTAGTTCAGGAGGAGCTCATAGCAGAGAGGAGGAGCGGATAGAAGCCATGCACATTCTTGCAGTGTTCTTCCAGGACACTCACAGAACCGTCTGATCAAGAACCCCACTCTAGAAGAAGATGATGCCATTTGATCTTGCCCCCCCTACACTATCAGATCTGGGGCCATATCTAATCCAAACCGCCTGTGCCGAACCGTCATCGTGCCTTCACGTGCCATCACGTGTCAAGTGAAGACCTCTCAGCTACACGATCGCACCACAAAGGGGGGAATTTACATTTCATACCCCTAATTTTATAGCATTTTATTTTAAGTCTTGTAATTTAATTTGATTGTTTAATGCTTTTGGTAAAATTTTATGTGAACCCATGTAATTATTTCATATTACTATTTGGTCCATGTTAGGTCAGCTCACGTGCATTCCCATGTGAGGTAGACATTTTACATATAAGCCCTTGTGGCTTTTGTATTTTAGCTTTAGTATCGAAAGTTCTAATATTAGTTGGGTATTTTGTAGAAACAACCTTGCACTTTTTTAATTGCAAAAATACCCCCACTAGTTCAATAATTTTATGATTATTTTCTATTTATTACAAGAATCATCCTTGATCAAAAAATTATGAAAAATTAGAGTTAAGTGCTTGCTAGCATACACATTCACGTTATATTTTTATTTTTGCATTTTATTAGCTATTTATTAAAAATGAAAAGAGCATGTTTTTACCCTTGTTTGAGTTAAAAATTACCAAAACAATATAAAATCTTTTTTAAAAATTCCAAAAAATATATTTTATTTATTTAGTATTTTGTAACTCCAGACCAAAAATCCCTAAAATATAAAAGAAAAAGACTAAAAATTTAAAAGCTCCAAAATCTAGTAAAAAAAGATAAACAAATCCCAAAAATTCCAAAAAAATCATTTCTATTCTATAATTTATTTATTATATATTATTATCTAAAAATAATTTTGGAAAATTTTTGCTTTATTTACTATTTTTAAATTCCAAACAATTTGACTATTTATTTAATCCCTATTTTGAGATATTTTTGACTTAAAAATGCCTAAAAATTAGCAACAATTTCCTAAAAATCACAAAAAAGTAGAAAATTATTTAAAATACAAAAATATAGAATTCTACAATTTTTGGTTATTTGTAGTTTAATTTATAATTATTATACCCCATGTTGTATCATGTATCTTTAGCTATATATACCTAAATATATTCTATATTATTATTACATAATATAAGAACCCTTTAATATTTCTTAAAATCTTTAAAAATATATAATGGGCTAAATTTCAGGATATTTCTATAATTTTTGTACATATATAGTATATATTTCATTTTATGTATACATTATAGATATATACCTATATATAGCTATTATCCAATATTTAATTAAAAAAGTAAAAATCAGATACCGTAAAATAAAAAATACATACAAAAAATCAAATAAAAATTATTAAACAAAAAACCCACATAAAAAGACTTAAAGATAATTATGTACATAGTTCACATTGATTAGCAATAATTATTAGGCTACCTAGCTTGCTCTCCGTGGTTCGACCTCTACATGCTTGCATGTTATACATCTTTGTTTGTAGAGTATAATAAACTGTGCTTCACATTTTTTGCTATTCGATGCTTATTTATACATTGTGGGTACTTGATGATTGAAATGGGTTCTCTTTGTGGGTTGCCTCAGCAACACTCTATCTTCGCACTCCATGCGGATACATTTTTAGACCCACATAGTAGAAATCCTCTTCATCAAATGGCATCATTGCCTGAGAGCAACGTAGTGTAGCCTACTTTGTTCATATTTTTATTTTATTTTATTTTATTTCTTGCATATATGCTTATCTCTTCTTTCTTTTAGTTGTGCATATTTATAGATCTGATTTATTTATACATATTATTTGATTAATTGTGCTAATACACCTCTCTTATTGTGTCTGTTGCGAGGGCCCACTATGCGAGGATGACTTCATAGGGAGTCGAGGTAGCCAAGCATGGTGGAGACTGGTCTTCTTCCCTTGACTAGTTGGAGAGGAAACAAGTACATCAAAGAGAAGACTTAGCATAGATTTTGGTTTAGAAATTTTATTTTTATGAGAGAGTGATTCATTTATTCATTATTATTTGTAATAATTTTTGGACTTGGACACTACTCTGCTTAATGAGTTCCATTGCCCAGGTGATTGTTCACTTGGGGACCTCGTCGTGGTTTTCTCGAGTTTTCATGGCTTTGTTTTATTTGTTTCATGATGTTTTGAGTATTCTGCCTTCCTTTTATTTGTTTTGTGTGCATGGAGCCCCTAGATCTTAGGATTGCTTGTATAGATAATTAGGTCCGAACCCTAACAGTAATTATATGCCTATAGTCTTCTACATTTGGCTAATCAAATTAATAATTCTTAACTATTTTGACTTGAACCCACACTCCGAGAGAGCCATCATACAACATTGGCAGGACCCATTGTGATGGGTACCGAGATGTCTCAAAGATCAGACTCTCAGGTTCATGTCAAAATAATTAACATATGGTTCTTCATAATTAATAATAGCTATTGTTTAAGGTGATTTTATCGATTGCACACCGCCATGTAGATAGGTTTAAAAATTTTGTTTTGCATACCACATGGAGAGAGCTGGGAAGCACTGTAAGTCCTCTAACTCTGCATGCATCATTAGATTCAGTGATGAGATTTCTATCATCGAATAGACTTGTACAGCTTTTTTGCTATCTCCCTCTGATTTTGAGCACCTAGGACCTAAATGAAAATTTACAAAATCGTTAGGTGCTTGTATGTAAAATATCCAAAAAAAGTGAAAACCCAAAATCTAAAACAAGGGGACTGCTAAATAAACATTGACCTTAATTAAAATATGTAATGGACTTCATTGCTTTGGGTTCATAAAGATCTCATTGGTTTCAGGTACCTTAGGAGGGGACCAAAACCCCTCCCATGAGCGAGGCTCGATTCTCTAAGGATTAGAGCCCAAAGCCTGTTCTGTAAGTGCCTTGTGTATAGCATGGATTTCCAAAGGATTGGCACTTCTGTTGTACATGACGGAGTTGGGCTCTGTCATCGATGGTGTTCCCGCTTTGTGTGGAACATTGACTTGGTCCTAAGTACTAAGGTTAGGACACACCCTCATTGGTGTGTCTATCTCATCAGTTTGCATTCGAATAGGTCATTGCACGCTCACGGGTGATTCTATTTTGAGAGAGGTTTGAAGTAGTGGTTTTGCCTATCGGCTTCCTCCCTTTTATTCTTTGGTTGAGTAGGGATCCAGGAAGGTTTACAAGGACCTCAAAAATGCAGACTATAGGTTACAAAGGAGGACAAGTACATGATACTTTTCCGACAGCACTCTCGCTTATATAGGGTCAGGATCTAAGGACTTGTTAAAAGATATGCTTGAAATAACAACTCTAAAAATGAAAACATAAAAGTAGATGATCCTTTACAGCTTGACATTGTGTTGAGTTGGTGAACCCAATTTTGTATTGTGTCTGCATAGATCTTGATCAAGGTTCAAAGATCAAGTCCCACGCACCTGGGCAAATTATGTTGTATGTGTTTCCTTTTTGACCCCCTACTTAATTAGAGCCTTTCTACCATTTTACACTCCTTTTAACACTCGTTGACCATCTTATCCTTCATCCTGCATCGATCCTCTTTTGCTCCATACCTTCGATTCATGGATGGTTGATCGGGACTCTGCGGACATCTACATCGATTCCATGGACTCGACAACCTCAATAATTCAAGGCGATTCCCAAGAACCCATTTCGACCTTGCGAACCAATCTCCAGACACCTCATATTCTTTCCATTCTCCTTTATCTCCTAATAAACCAGGGCCACTCTTGTCACACTTCCACCCATTGTGAATGGAGGTCGATTTTAGTCTACATCTTTTACTCCATTCACAACCATTTAGGATTGACCCTAATCTTATATTCATCACTGCGGCTGGCATTCAAATTAATAGTGGTCTGATTGGGATTCTCTTATATTGTAGATAGAAGCCAGACCCAGTCTTAGATCCAGTCATGAATTCATCTCCTCAAATTCAGATCTTGAGATGGCTCCCCCTAACAGAAAGGGAAAAGGCTCAGCACAACCACCACCCTAGATAGAGCAGGGCCCACTGCCCAACCAAAATGAGGTTAAAGCTCAGTTGCTAGCTTCCATCCAAGCCATCCAGCAGCAGCTAGCAGAACATGCCCTCGCACAGACTGGATTTCAAGATATGATGAATGACATGAGGAATAGACCAGTAGGAGGAGGGGGAGGAAGAAATGAGGGACTACCCCGTGATGATCAAGAAGAGGAAGAACGTGCAAGGAATGAGAACACCAAACTGACGCTGAAAGAGATTTACAATCCTGGAGACAGCCAGATGACCGAGTAGATCCGCATTCCCCCGATGCATGCTCACTGTGAGCTAAAGCCTCAGTTCCTTGCACTCTCACCCTCATTCCACGTGAACACCAGTGAGGAACTGTACATTCACCTGTAGTAGTTCTCTCGCATCTGTAGAAGCACACACTACCCTAACATTTCGTTAGATGTAGTTAAGATGAACGCATTTCTCATCAGCCTCCAGGACAAGGCCCTGTATTAGGTCAATCATTTGGGAAAGGTCTTGATGACCTGGGAGGAACTTAAATCTATGTTCCTTCACAAGTTCTACCCTCTCAGTCAGCTCAACTAGATGTGAGCAAGAATAAGAAACTTCTCCCAGGATACCCAAGAATCCATTCATGATGCCTGGGAGAGATTCACTGATCTACATAAGAAGTGCCCCCACCATGACATACCGAGGACCGTCTTGCTCCAACACTTCTTCAGGGGCCTGAATGTAGAGATCCAGAGATTAGTTGACGCTGCTTGTGGGGGATCCCACTTTAACAAGGATGGAGATGTAGTTTGGCAGATCTTTGAATAAATGGCCGAGGGAGAGACTGTACTCTCTTCATCCCGTGCGTATCAAAGACAACCCCAAGTCCTCCAGAAGCCAGTGCACATGGAAGCATCTCACGAGGCATAGAGAGATGATAGCTCCAACCTCAGCATCATTGGGGGCCATCTCTCAAAGGTTTATATTATCAAGAAATGATCACATGATCTAGAGAAATTAGTTGTGACCGAACAAAGAACCTAGAACCTAGACAAATTGGATCAAAATACCAAGCAACTGGAGTTGCTGGTAAGTTCCATCAGCGTCTGCTAGTCTGTGACTCCACCACCAAAGACTCCCGCTGATAAGAAGGATGAGACAACACCACCACAACAACCTCAGTCGAGTCAACAACAACCGGCAAATCAACACATATATTACGTGCAGACTCCCGACCAGGCACCACAGCAACAACAGTTGGTGGTTTACCTACTAGAGCTCATATCTTCCTACGATCACCTCTCCTCCACCACCTCTCATTCAGGAGGTGAATGGAGTATGGTCGAACAACACACAGCTTACCTGTCCAGGCGGACCTTAGCAGGGCTAGCCTGCCAACTCTCGTCCATTCCCTCAATATCAAGGAGGGAGATTTGCCCAGTCCCATCCTCAGTCACAATACCACCAGCCTCTGCAATATCAGAATAATTGGAGACAAACCCATCAGTACTTGCAGAGCACTAACACCAGTCGTACCACCAGTACGTGTTTGTATCTCAGCAGCAATATCCTCCTCCTCCATATCAGCATCAGTATCAACTTCCTCCTCCTTAGCAACAATATCAATAGTCCTAGCCTCGGTCTCCGCACCACCTGCCACAACATGGTCAGCACGCTGAACCGTCCAAGGTGGTTCCTGTGAACCTGAGCCTTGATTGTTAGGCCTCGTAGAGACGACAAAAAAGTTGTATGACCTTACGGCCACGAAAACTCCAATTCCGGCCCAGGATAAGCCAACCCCAATAGTTTTAAGAGAAAAGAGCAGGTAGAATGTGATGTCTCATATGTGCTTCTAGAGACAAATGATTGTGATTTTGCTTTATCTAATGCTTTACTCTCAGGAGTGGTAGGACCTTGCCCCCAACTTCCACAATCAAGGGGAAGAATAAAGCTTCATCAGGTGAATCATCATCTTCTGCATCAACCGTGCTAGCTACAGGTTCGGGTGAGGAAGAAGGAGGAGGAGGAGAAATACCAGCTACCAATCATCACCATCTCCATCAGCAAAAAGAGCAAAAAAATCAGAAAAATCAAAAGACCAAAAAGATGATTGCAGTTGAAGTAAATCTGCGCCAACCATGGAAGAGCCATCCCCAATAACCGATGCAACGCCAACCAACTGAGCAGAGACCGCAACTTTTGGATGTCCACCCCATGCTAGTGATTATACACCTTTTTGTAGTCTGTATGTATAAGATATTGTGGAAAAGAATTCTATTGTAAATAAGAACAATGCTTTTGATTTCAGTTCTGTACATATTCTTTTTCCAGATGCAATAGAAAAATCCAAAAAAATTGCAAAAAGAAAAAGTGCATTGTCTGATCCAGGTGTTGTGGATATTCGCAAAATTTTGATTGTTGACTTACCATTGATGCAAGCCATGAAGCCCTATGTGAAGAAGAGCTTGGAGGAAGCATGTACAAACAAGCGTCGGTTGAACTGCAACAACAAATGACAACAAGTTGAGAAGCATGTCCTTACCATGGCCACAGTCAATGCCATCAACAACCTCCCTCGGAAGAAGCCGTGCAAAGGAGCGCCTTTGATCAGATGTAGGATTTTTGTCCAAGTCTTTGAGTGATCGCTGCTTGACAATGGCTCTTTCATCAACCTCATGCCTTCATCACTACTTCAAGAATTTGGGTTGAATCCACTCAAGCAGACACACATGATCCTTTAGTTGGATGATCGATCCATCAAGCGACCCCAAGGTCTATTGGAGGCGTTGTCGTAATGGTGCGGGACATGCAGTTTCCTGTTGATTTTGTGGTCCTGGATATGGACTCCCGTGCACCATTACTTCAGACCCCAATTATTCTTGGTCGTCCATTCTTGCGAACTACAGAAGCCATGGTTGACTATGGGTCTGGGAAGATCATGTTCAACTCGAGCAACAACGGAGTTACCATAGACATGGTCAGTGAGCTGAAAGTCATATCTTATGGGAGCCATGCAATATCTCTTGAAGCAGACTGTGGCTTTATTATAGAAATCACATATACGGAACTCTCTTTGAATGATACACGAAGCCTGAAAATCCTCTCTCCTTAGGAGAACCTGGAAAGTGTAGTCAACACAAGCTCCAATGTCACATGGGAGACAGATTCAAATTTGATGATGCATTTATTTGATTCAGAAGCTTCATGCCAGTCCTAACATGATGAATTCATTGCAGATTTGTTCGGCACGTTATCAGTTGAACAACAAGTTACCCAGGTGAGTAGCATCTCCAAAGTCATGGTAGATCATCCACCTACCAACATAGTTTCTGAAGTGATCGAGAAGTATCCCATATTAGAACCATAATTAAAGCCACTTCTAGTAGGCCTCAAGCATGCCTTCTTTGAGGATGAAGAGAATATGTATCCAATCATCATCAATAGTAGGTTGACCGTGAATTAAGAATCTCGACTTCTCGAGGTTCTAAAGAAAAAACGCAAGGCAATTGGTTATCACGTATTAGACCTCCACGAGATAAATCATGCTCTATGATCACAGCATATTTACTTGTAAGAAGATGCCAAGCCATCTCGAGAGTTTTAAAGATATGTTCCCAATCATTATCTCAGCGGAATTGACTGAAGACCAATAATCTCGTCTGATGGAGGTTCTTGAAAGAAACCGCAAGGCAATAGGATGGAGTGTTGCTGATCTCCAGGGGATAAGCCCGGCCTTGTGCTCCCACCACGTTTATCTCGAGGAAGACGCCAAGCCATCGCGTGAGTTCCAGCGAAGGCTGAACCCGAATCTTTGAGAAGTGGTCATGAAGGAAATATCTAAGTGGTGGAGCGCCGATTTTATCTACCCCATCTCTGACTCCAAGTGGGTTAGTCCATTGCATGTGGTACCAAGAAGACGGGTATCACCACAGTTGTGAACGAGTCTGCTCATGATACAGGATCTTCCCAAACTGTCTCATCATCTGTAATCACAAAGTCACACTCCCGGTGGATGTCTAGCTCTGCATCTGCCATCTGCTCTGAGTCGGTCATCTGATCTGAGCACTCTGAATCTCTAGATCTAGTCTCCTCGATCGCCTCTATTTGTACACTTTACCCTCAATGCGAAAGTACACCTTCCCACTATCATGGTCGGTCACCGCCTTGGCTGTGGCCAAGAATGGTCTTCCTAAAATGATGGGGCATCGATCCCAGATTCAGGGATCTCCATGTCCAATACAACAAAGTCTACGGGGAATTTCAGGCCCTAGATTGTGACGACAATGTCCCTAAGTAACCCCTTCGGCCTTTTAACAGATCTATCATCAAACTGAAGGATTGTCCTGCTCTGTCTAAGAGGGCCAAACTCAAATCGATCGAGTAAGGCAGTCGGGAGGATGTTAATCGAAGAACCATTGTCCAATAGAGTACGATCGAATTGTTGCTCATGAATGTGGCATCTGATATGGAGTTTCTGCATCAGGTCTCTTGGCTGGCAATTGATTCTGTATAGCGAAGCAAGTGGCACGTGTAAGCACATGGATTTCTGCATCATGATTCCTCTTCTTCCTATGTACAGTGGTCTTCTCTCTCAAGTGCTTCTGGACGAGAGGGATGTGCTGTAGTGCCTCCTGTAGAGTCAGCTGGATATGGAATCTATCAATCATCTGCTGGTTGAACTCTAACTGCTGTGATTTTTTTGGATTTTCTATTTTGTTCCCTTGCCTTAAGCGGAGTGCTTGAGGGAAGGGGATAGCTGGACCCTCCTCAGATAGAGGGTCAGGAAGAGGTTCCTTCTGCTGAGAAGGACTGGAGCCCATACAAGAGTTATCATGCAACACATATGCACTCGGAGGAGATGAAGAAACCTTTCCTTTATTCATTTTTTCGTTATTTTTGATAATGTCCTGAGATACATAGATAGGAGGAAACACAATCGGACTAGAAATGATGGCATCAGCACCACCCAGGGCATCTGTCTTCGCGGCATCAGCACAACGCTCTGGCTCAGCATCACATCTAATGGTTGCATCAGTACCACCAACTGCATCTGGAGAAATGACGGCCTCATTACCGCCAATTGGATCATCATCCTTGGCGGCGTCAGCACCACCGTCATCAACATCATCAGCGGCATCAGCACTGCTATCCTCCTCGTCTGACGTTCTGGAATCATCATGGGGTTGTCGTTCAGACGAGGCGCTGCCGGCTCACCTTCTACCGCTCCTAAGTTTTACAAAATCAGTATCAAATATGGAGGAGGAAATATCATTTAAAATATCATTAGGAATGGCGGTCTCTGTAAACTGTACCTGCTCAGATTTCCTCTTCAGATTGTTCGGGCAAGGTTCAATCTGAGCGGGCATGGCGGCTTTTCCCTTGATTATCTCCCTCATTTCTTATCGGAACTCATCCATCTCTCACCGGAAGGATGCTTGTTGGTCAGTGAGTAACCAGGCGAGGTCATCAAGGGTTGGGTTCTCATAAACAGGTGCATGAGAACCGGATGGGTTTCCTCACTGTAAATGAGGAGGAGGCTGAGAATACTGTTGAGGTTGCTGCTGTTGCCTCCACTGCTGTCCCCGATGGTAAGGACGAGGACCCTGCTGGAAGTGTTGCTGTGGCCGGGAGTAATGGGGTTGCTGTTGCTGCTGACTGTCCTGTCCACCTTGAGCCGGAGGTTGCTGCTGGGACGAGGTGCCTCCGGTAGAACACCTGAATCTCGGATGATCTCAGCGGATCCTGGGCTGCTGCCGGTCATACCAAATCTCGTTGACTTCCATCAATGGCTCCTGCTCGTATGGGAAAGGGAGAAGAACTGCCAGTGGCTGATCCGGCTGATACACCACCATTTGAGTGTCCTGAGATGGTGGTGGCTGAGAGTAGTGCTGCTGCAACTGCTGAACCGACTCTGCCGGAATGTGGTGAACCTGGCGGTAATGGGCAAAGTGCTAGGAAGAGCTATTGCTGCTGGGATCAGCTCATGACCTGGGACGAGGTTGAGAAGCCGCTTCTGCCTCCTGGAGACACAACATGTGGGTCTTCAGGTCACTACGAGTCTGTGCCAATTGATCTATCTGTGTCATGCCATTACACTGCTTCTTCTCTATTTTCTCTATGCGGTCCAGCTTCTCATTGATAATACCCATGTCAGTAGCTGAAGATTCTGCATGTGCTGTTGCTGCCGCTGACGAAGAAATGGTGGACCAGCATCAACTCGTGTTATCTTATGATAGGACACGGCCTGGTGTGAAGGCTATCCCTGAGCGTAGAGCCTGGTCTGGGACATCACTGTGTAGTTTTCAGCCATCTCCTCCACTACAAAAAAAACGCGATTGGCGTGCACACAATGGGGTGCACTGGGCGAGCACATGTGCTCGCCCACAGCCTAGCGAGCACATAGGTTGCACATGTGCTCGCCATCTTGATTGCCCTTTTGAATCTGGAGGCGCGGTTATATTTTCGTAGATGGGCGAGCACTTTAATAGCATACGTGCTCGCCCAACTATGCTCGCCCAGTTGAAAATCGAGGCGCGGGGGAATTGACGCGTGTCAATTTTCCGGACGAGCACCTAAAGAGCACTGGGCGAGCACATAAGTGTGCTCTCCCGCGCCCGTAAACAGAACGTCGGGCGCCCCCTTTCCTCATTCCTGCGCGAGCTCCCCTCCCCTTTCATTCCTCTCCTCCGGCGACAAGTGCTCAGCCTGCGTCGAGGGAGTTCCGTTTGGCCATTGAATCACACACACACCCTTCGTTAGGTATATCTTATCATCCTTTCTCTCTTTTTTGTGTATTTCATTCGATTTTATACTTGTTTTAGATATTAGGGTTTTGATGTTGTTGATTGTTTTGTTCTTAAACTTAATATCACTAGTTGTTAATCTTGTTGCTTATGCTTCATATAGTTGTTTAATATATAGTTGTTGTTAGATTTGAGTATATATATGTCTAATATATATGAAATATTATAGGCATGTCAACTATTTGATTAGTATATATATCAAGTTAGACATCTTGTGCACGGAATACATCTTCTTCAATATATAAGGATGATTTCTTATAACTTCCTTGGTTATCAATTGCCCTACTGTAAAAAGTAGTTGTTGCTTAATTGTGTATGAAAAAAATCTGATTTGGCTATAGTCCTTTGATAGGGATGGCATTGCATAGATACAATCCATTAATGGCATGTGTAGGAGTAGCATGGGATGAGAGAAACATTAGTTTCATAACACTAGGTTCATAACATTAGGTTCATTGAGAAGTGTCATAAGACTAGTTTAATAACATTAGAGAATGTTGATATAGAGAAGTACCATAACACTAGTTTCATAACACTAGGTTCATTGAAAGAGGTGATGGGAGATAAAAAGCCTTTGAGAATAAGAACTATATAATGGATGTTAAATTTGATATTTATTTAAGTTAAAATCATTGATGCGTGATAATTATAACTACAAACAAAAATTTTGATTCTGTGATAATTTTATTATCACATTATATTTTAGTTATTGTGATTAAGTATATCACATTAACTTATAGTTAGGTTTATGATAAGTTCAAAATACTATCCATTAATTATTAGAAAATCGCACAAAATCCTTCATACACAGTGCGTCCTTCCACACCGGGTGGTGTGTGGCCCTGCACAACGGGAGGCGTGTGCAACACATTGGAGGATTTGATCACCTCTAACTGTATTATATTTTTTTTATTTTTTCACAGCACTATTGGACTCACTTTGGGATGTTTATCCCAGACCAATGGTCATGGATTTTGATGTTTGCAGGTTCGAATTTTTTTTGCAGGTGCCCATTAATTCTTAGTGACCCAAGCACTGTATTAGGCACTAAATAAGGATCGCACTTATCCCTATCCCCATCGTTAACCAGCCAAATATACGTAATTGCCCGATTAATATAAATGAATAAATATTTTAAGATTATTTTATAGTCTCATTTGTAGCACGTACAAATGTATGACGTAAAGTGATCTTAAAGTATTACATTTATATTAGCTTTCCTTAATTCGGAGATCCCAGACTAAGGGGGTCCGTAAGGATTCAAACTTACTAAAAGGTGATCGTTGTCACAAGTTCTTTATTTCTTACGGAAATTCGGTTCATAACCCCTTCCTCTTCGGTATACCAAATCAATCATAGTTTACTATCGAAATAATCATAGTCATGATTATTTTGAAAGTTAATTGCGATTGATTTATGAGGTATACGGGAGAGGTGCAGGGTTATGCTGCCGAATTTTCGTTAGAAATAAAGATGCTTGTGACAACGATCATCTTTTATAAGTTTGAATCCTTATGGACGGGCTCTAGTGATAACATCATTATTACACTTCTTTTCTCATCTTTTATCTCAATAATGGGATACGTTTAGATATCCTCAATTTCCTAAATTTGATATTATAAATTATTTAATTCAGGTTCATCAATATGACAAATAGAGAGTGGATGTACAACCGTATAGTAGATGGACGTATAACAGATACCTTTCAAAGAGGTGTTCAGGAATTTATGCAATTTGCTTACGCACAAGGTTCCCGTATCATAGATTCAGATGGAACTATCTTGTGTCCGTGTACGAAATGTCAGCTAATGAGGAAGAGATCAAAAGATGACACTCAGTTACATCTTTATAGAATGGGTTTCATGGAAGGATATCAGATTTGGTGGAGGCATGGTGAGGATTTCGAGGACAGTATGAATGATGCAGAAGAAGCTGACACTAGTAATCCTTTTGCAGATATGGTTATGGACGTTGCGGGTCCAGAATATAATCCTACTCTTATAGATGATGAGGAACCATATGGAGAGTCTGCAGAATTTTACGAACTGTTGAAAAAAGCAGAAGAGCCATTGTGGTTGGGTTGCAAAACATATTCAAAACTTACTGCGGTTTCGAATCTTTTATCGATGAAGATGGAGTATAATATGACCGATCGTAAGTTTGATGCAATGTTGAGGATTATTAAAAAAGGTGTTACCAGAAGATGCATAATTACCTGATAATTATTACAAAACAAAAAAGATGATGCGGAAGATGGGTTTAGCAAAAGTTAAAATAGACTCATGCATAAATCACCATATTTTATATTACGGTGAACACCAACATTTGCAACGGTATCCTGAATGTCATGAGCCAAGATATCAGACAGCTAGTAAGAGTGGAACAAAAATATCGAGAAAAATTCTACGTTATTTCCCGTTGACTCCGAGATTGAAACGACTATATTATTGCAAAGAAACAGCGAAGTACATGACATGGCACGCGGAACATAAAATCGATGAGTATATAGAGCATCCATCCGAGTCTGATTATTGGAAAGAATTGATGTCAGTTTTTCCTACATTTAACGATGAAAAGATGAATTGCATTATAGGTTTATGTACAGACGGGTTTAATCCTCATGGAAGAAGTAAAGATTACTCTTGTTGGCCAGTAATGACAACGCCATATAATCTACCCCCATGGTTATGTAATAAGCGACAGTTTATGTTTCTTTCACTGTTGGTACCGGGACCTACACATCCGGGAAAATACATTGATGTTTATTTACGTCCTCTTATCGATGAGTTGAAAATATTATGGGTCGATGGAGTTGATACATATGATGCTAATAAGAGTCAAACATTTAACATGAAAGTAGCTCTGCTTTGGACGATAAATGACTTCCCAACATATGGAATGTTATCTGGATGGAGTACGCATAGACGTTAAAGTTGTCCATATTGTATGGAATGTACTAAATCATTCCAGCTTCAACACGGTCAGAAACCATGTTTTTTTATTGTCACAGACAGTTTCTTCCAAATAATCATCCATATCGAAGACAGAAGCAGTCTTTTAAAAGGAACACAATTGATCTTTCAGATCCTCCACCAATTAAGACGGGCGATATAATATTATCATACTTGGAA
This sequence comes from Ottelia alismoides, assembly GCA_037367405.1. Classification (NCBI taxonomy): domain Eukaryota; kingdom Viridiplantae; phylum Streptophyta; class Magnoliopsida; order Alismatales; family Hydrocharitaceae; genus Ottelia; species Ottelia alismoides. The sequence continues at coordinate 206,800 of JAZKJV010007541.1, read as the reverse complement.
CAATTAGAGAAATCAGCCTCAGAGAATGGAGATAAAACAAAAAACCTTCCTGATTTTGGTGACAGTCATAATTGGATTAAGAAGAGTATATTTTGGAAGTTACCATATTGGAGTAAGTTACCGATACGACACAACTTAGATGTTATGCATATAGAGAAAAATATTTTTAATAACATCTTCTATACTGTTATGAATGTAACCGGTCGATCAAAAGATACAGTGAAGTCTCGTCGTGATTTACAAATCATATGCAATCGGCCAGAGTTGCATATAAAGGAACATGATAGTGGAAGGGTTGAAGTTCACAAAGCAAAGTATACCTTAGATAGAAATCAAGTTAAGCTTGTCTATGAATGGACAAGCAAATTGAAGTTTCCAGACGGATATACATCAAATTTTTCCAGTTTGGTCGATTTGAAGAAGTTTACATTTAAGGGAATGAAAAGTCATGGCTGCCATGTTTTTATGGAAAGATTGCTACCGTTAGTGTTCAGAGGATTGTTACCAAAAAACGTTGTGGATGTTCTTTTAGATGTTAGCAGATTTTTCCAGGTGTTATGCTCTTCACGTATACACCGCATGGAGATGGATTATCTTCATAAAAATATTCATGTGATTATGTGTAACCTAGAGAAGATATTTCTGCCTTCATTTTTTGATTCGATGGAGCATCTGATGATTCATATTCCATGGGAAGCAAAAGTAAGAGGGTCGGTAAAATATCGTTGGATGTATCCGTTTGAAAGGTAATTAAATATATTATAATCTCCTTGCATTATTTACTATTTCAACTAAATGTTTAACCTACTTTCTTATAGGTTTATGTTCTTTCTTAAAAGGAAGGTCCGAAACAAAAGTAAAGTTGAAGGATCTATAAGTTCACAATATATATATGAGGAAGTCGCAACATTCTACGCAAGATATCTTCCAGAAGATGTGGAGACTATCCACAATAGATGCAGGAGGAATGAGACAATTTATTCTGATGAAGAACCTTGTATCAGTATCTTTCATCCATCTACTCATCTGATAGGAAAAGCAACTGAACGTTTCTTATCGAAACAAGAGAAGGATGCTGCAGAGTTATACGTATTGTCTTTGCGAGGAAATAACACCATATGTTCAGTAAGTATTTGTATTGCTTTATGTATATATTCATGTACAAGTAATTCTTATATTTCTCTTACCAATTTTAGGGAATTTAGAAAGAAAATTATGGAGGAAAATCCTATGTATTCAGATGATGAAGCTCTAAGCGCCTATAGGAATCAATTTCCAGCCTGGTTTAAAGACCGCTCAAAATAGTTGGACGGTGGTGATTTCTATTCTCATATTTTAAAATATTTTGGAGAAGGCCATGTTTATAAGGTCCGATCATATAACTCTTGCTATAGCAATGGGTATTGTTTTCATACCTTAAATTCTGGTAAATATTTAACAACTCAAAATCATGGAGTGATGGTTCGCGGATCTTGTTATGAGGAAGATCATATGAATTATTACGGAATTTTAAAGGAGATACTAGAAGTGGAGTATAGTATACCAGGCTTGAATAAAGTGATTCTTTTCTTATGTGATTGGTATGAACTCAATGGAGGTGTAGTACTCGATAGAATAAATAACATTGTCGATGTGGTACAGAGAAAATTTATACGCAGATTTCAACCATTCGTCTTAGAATTTCAAGCGGATCAAGTATGTTATCTCCCACAAATATCAAAGAAGAGAAAGAGCGTTGAAACAATAACTGTTGTGAAGATAAATTCTCGAGGTTATATCTCTAATGATTACACTAATCAGGAAGATGACATAGATGAAGCATTCACACCGACACATGAATGAATAGACTTACAGAAGAAGTCCCAATTATCGAATCGATTCGATTGGCTGATAATGAAGTTTTTAGTGTTGACTTACAAGATGATGTTGACTCCAGAAATGATGACTCAGAAAACTCAGAAAACAAAGAAATATCCTTTAATCCCATCGAAATAAATGATGAAGATTAGTTGTAAGTTTTATTACACAATTATAATCGAAGGAATTAAAATCTTAAGTAATAAATATGTAATTAACTATTACATCATTATTACAGTCATGGCAGGTTTTGGACGTGGCGGGGCGCATGGATCACATAGATCCAATCGTCCATCTTCCTCAGACACACCTTCATCCAGTAGGCAGCCCACCCCGGATGTTGTTCTTGATTCACAGTCCGACGAGATCCGCCGGGTGATAGCCTACTACGAGTCTCTTGGTTATCCTCCGCCACCCTTTTACGTAGGAAGCTATGGAGAGCCATCTACCTCAGCAACCCCTACAGGATTCCCAGTCTAGGTCCCCATATCAGCACGGATATCGATGGGTTCTGACTCTCCTTCTTCTGGACGTCCGAGCACCTCCGTGCCCTTACCTACTGCAGTTGGACAGACGTCGGCGTCCTGCCCTTTGTTGGAGGTTACAGCAGACGGGAGGTAAATTTTTTAGAGATTTCATCATTTAAAATTTTTCTAAATATTTATACATTGTATCATAATTAATATTTCTAGCAAATGCAGGGATTTTTTGAATAGCAACAAGGTGGTAAAGGAGATAACCAACATAATAAAGACACACTTGACTTCCATGCAACTTAGATGGTGTCGCATCCCTGCTACAGAACAAGAGAGACTGTTTGACATGTTTCTGGTAAGAAAAATTTCTAAGAAGTGATACAGAATGTTTTGGTTAATTTTTTTGTATCTTATAATTTGTTGTAATTTTCAGAGTAGGTTTCGCCTTGGCTCTGATATGGGGAAGGAGGCTTATCGTAGAGCCTTCATTCGTTTGGCAGAAAAGAGAATGAGCGATACATTTTTCAAGACAAGGAGAGACTCGCATGCGAACACGGGATGCGAGGAGATGAATTTTGAGGAGATGAAGAGGTTCCCGCCAACATGGTGTACGGAGGATGGGTATTGTACTTGTTAAATAATTCATAATAAACTTTTTAAAATAATCAATTATCATAACATAATCCTTGCAGATGTGCGGATTTCTGTGATGCATTCATTGTGGATGCTGAGTTTGGAAGAAGATCTACGGCGGGAAGGACAAACCGCCAGAAACAAAGGATTAAGTCGACAAGTGGCTCTAAAAGTCACAATCAGATTAGAGCGGAGATGGTATTACGATTTAAAATTAATTTTTGAAGATCTACTTTAATATAATGCAATGTTGTTATTATATCTTAAAAAAAATTCAGGCAGCCAGGTTGGAAAGGGAACCCTCTTTTCAGGAGTGGTGGTCGAGGTCCCACATGAGTGGGAGAGAAGGACAGTCGCAATGGTCCACTCCTGAAGCAGGAGAATTGTTGGTAAGTCTATCAATTTATTTTCAATTAAATGATATATTATAACTAATTTATATATATTAAACTTTGTATTTCAGGATCGTTATCTGGCACTATCTACAGAAAAATGGGGTGTCGATCCAACTGGAGAGCAACCACCATTTGATAAAATGATCTGGAAGCAGTTATATATAGATAAATATTATCTTACTATACTCATTTCTAATATATAATTTTATATTAAACAATGAAAATCTTATAAGGTGTTGGAGGAGAGGGGCGTTGTGGCGAATAGGAAGCAGACGCTTGGTGGTCTTCCTCCATATTATGTAGAGGAACATTGTCACTCCTATTCTGCATACTCTCAGCCGTCGTACACGCAACCACAACCGTCCCAATCATCAGTTCCAATGGAGTCGCAGATGGCGATGATGGTGGAGCAAGTGACGAAGCTCCGAGAAGAGTTCACAATGTATATGTAAGTATTCTACTTATAGAATGAGTAATAATTTTATATTTTTATATCTACAAAATGCAAGTAATAGATATATATCCTCTATATATAATATAGGTCGCAAGGGCGTGCATCTAAACCTGAAGAGATTGAATATGATGACGAAGAGGAGGAGGAGAACGACCCTGAAGAAGAGGCACGCATGTATGCGAGGTTCAAAGAAAAGGAGAAGGGAAAAAAGAAATCAAAGCAGGGTTTAGTGTCTAGATTTTTTAGATCAAAGAAGAAGTAAATTATTGTTGGTTTTGACTTCTACTATTGTTAAACTTTTAGCACGTTTTTTAATTTATATGAACTTTATGGACTTTGATAATATTATTTGTTGTAGTTTACTTGTCATTGATGCTACGGACAAATATTTGTAATATTTAGATGTTAAATATGAATGTTTGTTTGTAAGTTCATGTATATTGCGTAAATTTCACTTGTCAGTGCTAGTTATCTTAGTTAACGACCTGCTATAATATATATACACTTAGGGAGCTCTTATAAGTACCTGCGGTGGTTTATTGGTAGGCTATACAGGTTCGACAGGGCGTCAAAACCCCTTCAAACCTGTATAATTTTTTTACAGGAAATCAGTTTGGGCGAGCACATGTGCTCGCCAGGTACTCGGTATATGTTCTCTGATTGATTGATGGATTTAACAGAGGCGATCACATCGGCGAGCACATCTGTGCACGCCCAATATGCGGGCGAGCACAAAGCGTCCGACTGTGCTCGCCAACCACCCAGAGCGACGCTCATAGAAGCGAGCACGCCATGAACGAGCACATGTGCTCGTCAACTAGCCGGGCGTGCACATGGCGGGCACTAGGCATGCACATAACGAGCATTTATGTGCATGCCAATCCTGCCTTTTTTGTAGTGCTCATAGATGGCCCAAACCTGGTCTTCGTCCTTGACGAACTAAGAACCCCCACAAGAAGCATTGACAAGCCCCTACAGCTTCGGTGTCAGCCCACAAAAGAAGATCTGGACAAGATTGGGCTTGTATATGTCATGGTGTGGACACCGGTCGATGAGCTCATGAAATCGATCCCACGCCTCATTAAACTGCTCATTGGGGATCATGGAGAAGTTGTTTATCAGAGCTCGCGCTGCATTGGTCCGACAAAGTGGATAGTACTTGTTCAAGTACTTGGTCCAGAGCTGCTCCCAAGTGGTAGCATATCTCCCTAAATGCTTCAGCCAATAGGTTGCTCTGCCGGCCAGGGAAAAGGGAATGATATCATCTTGATAGTGTCCTCATCCGCGTATCTGTCGTGGACAGTGCTGCAGATCATCTCAAACTCCTACAAGTGAAGATGTGGTTCCTCGATGGCTAGCCCATGGAATTTGGGAAAAGCTGAATGGTCTGAGGGGGAAACTTGAAATCACCTAGAATCTCAGGGAGCTGAATCCATCGATGAGTCAAAGTTGCAGCAGGGTTGTGTAAATGCCTCATCGGTTGTGGATGTCTAGCTGGCTCCGGCTGATCCTCCGGATGTCCATCTGATCCTCCTCCAAACTCTGGAATCTCTCCACCACCTGCTCGATGATGCTCTCCTCTATCGGCTCGCATCTGTGCTAATTCCTAACGGACCTCTGCCATGAATGTTCCCTGATCCTGAATCTATCGTTGCATCGTCTCTATGGAGGCTAACAAGGTGTTGTTGATGGTGCCCTGATCTAAAACATAAGTAGAACTCTGAGGCTGTCCATCGGTTCGTCCATCACTGCTAGACATCTTGTGGGTCTCTGCAAAGGCAAAAGACCCAGACTTAGGTGTCGTCAAGTTAACATGTATCTGTGTTGTTCTCTGCACAGGTATCTCAGGACTGGTGGAAGAAGGGTGGTCGAGGGGGGACATGGTGGTAGTGAACTCAGGTTTGGAGAGTGGGTCTGGGCTCTCCAAAACCGCCCTAGATGAATGGGGAGGAGTGCTCGATAGCGATGCTGCCAGAGGCAACCTAAGGGATCTCCTTCCCATCATCGTGATGTGGGGATGAGTGCAGATGAGATCTGGTAATCAAACAAGATAAGAAGTCAAACCTCCAATTTCACCTACTCAACACGAGCTGATGATCATAAAGGATCGGTCATTAATTTTGTCAATTTTAATTTAGGTGTTAAAACAATCTTGCAGAGCGATTAAGCGAGATGTTAGGAACTCGATGCTCCCAATAGACTGGCCCAATCCCAAAGCTAGATCTTTCCCAGCCAGTACAAGTTGTGGTCGTTTACCGGCTACCTGATCAACTCGCTCTGTTAAGGACGTCACGGTCCACTTTACCGGTTACCGGAGAGATCCTCACTAGAGAATGATGAATACCCATTCATCACTCTTTATTCTTATATTTTATCTACAAAAACCTTTGCAAATGCATGTAGATATATGTAAATAGGAGTAATTACCAAAAACATGCATTGTGTAAACATCTATAATTAGCATGTTTTGTGCAAAAATAAAAGAATAAAGATTAAAAAGAAAAAGAGGGAAATATTTAGAATAAATAGTGAGCAACCTAACCTAAGGGAGGGCTCAGCAGGCCTGACCGCATAAAAGCCAAAGTAGAGGGAGATAGGGGCTCTTGTGTAAATATTTATGTAAATAAAATAAAAATGTTTTCCTCACCAAAAATACACTTGTAAATACTTGTATATATTTATTAATATAAAAACAAAAGAAAAATTAAAAATCAAAAAGATTAAAAATACCCCTTCATCATGTACATAAACCATGCTTCTATATTTATTTAACCTTGTAAATAAATAAAATAAGAACAATTAAAATCAAAACAAAATAAAAATAGAAAAATCAAAAATACAAAAATACATTGTACATATACCTTGTATATAGTTGTACATAACTATTTATTTTACCTATGTAAATAAATAATAAAAATCAAATAAAAACATCCTTTTATTCCTTATTTTATACTACAAATAAATAAAATATAAAATAGGAATAAAATTGTACAAAAATAATAATTGAAAATAAAAAATCAAAAGACTACATATTGTATATATACCTATATATAGCTATATAATGTAAATACCTTATTTGTATTTCCAAAAATTAATTAAAAATCACCAAAAAATAGAAAAAAATAAAATAAAAATATTTCATATTTTGAGTTTTTGCAGATTCGGCCCCTAGCTATGTTTATTTGTCATCTCAAGATTCAGCCACGTGGCCGAACCGCATTGGCTCCTGGGGGTGTTGACCGCCCGGTCAACTGCCCCCCCCAGGACCACTTCCCATGGGTTTGAGTGGCGGACCCAACTTCTCGGATTTTTCCTCGCTCAACCCGATTGCCTATCACCCAAACCCCGGCTCCGTTTTGCACCTCCCGCATCCGACACCCTCGTCGAGCATCAACCTCGGGATCCGCGTGCCACCATGACCCTACCCGAGCCTTTCTTCTCGGATCCCTCCAGCCTACATAAGCGAGCTCTGCCACCCATTTTATCCATCTTTGGCCATTCCCCTTCTTCCCTGTGAGCTCCAGAGTGACCGCACGAGTGACAGCGAGCGTCTCCGCCTGTTGCAGCGAGGCGAGGAAAAGGAACCCACTGATCCGGCGATACACCCGCTGCAGCTCCGCCACCTGGGCGAGCTTCGAGCCTCGGGCCGAGACGACCCTTGAGGCCAAGACCAGGAGCACCCCCTGCTCTTCCCCAGTCTCATCGATCATTCAGGTAGCCCCTTAGCTTAGCTATTTCGTTCGATTTCAGCTTTCCCCCAAATCGCGCCGCCGTCTTCTTTCTTCGATTCACCCCGGTTCCGACCACCGTTCGACCATCGGACCCGACCCACATCTTCGCCTTCCCCCGCCGCACGTTCTCCACCCACTCACGCAACCCAGCTCGCACAGGAGCTGGGAACCGGGCTTCACCGTCTTCCACCTTCGCCGGAGCCCGTCGCCCCGACGCACCGACCATCCCCACTACGCCTAACTGGGTCGAGGCACTTTGCCCTCGACCCGTGAATCTCCTGAGTGGTTTTGCAGGTCCAACGGAGGCCATCTGAGGCCTCTCGACAGTCAGACCAGGAGCTTCACCTCCGCCACCCTCGTCGGAGCTCCCCTGAGCTCGGCTGGGGCATCGGAGACCATCAGCAGCTGCGCACCTTCACGTCGGAGCTCCTCCGATACTCAGGCACAGCAGAGGAGGCCGGAGGAGCCTTCACGAGGCCGGCGAAGTTCGCCGGCCATCAGTTCTTCCAGCATCCTCCAGAACCGTTGATCGTGCCTTCTCGCTCCAGTTCTGATCTGAGCCGTCCATCTCCGGAGCTGTCTTGAGCGTTCGATCCGAGGAGACGCCATCTGGAGCGCCCACCAGTCGCACCCGTCAGATCAGCCACGTGGAGCGCATCCAACGACCCCGCTTAATAAAGGGTAAATTACCCTTAGGCCCCGCTTCTGTTTTTATTTAGCTTTAGTCCTGTAAATATTTAAATACGTTGTTTAGTTTTAGGTTTATTTGCATAGAGGACCCTGCGCTTTAGTGTAATTGCATTTATACCCCTGCCTATTGTGAGCCACGTGCTTCGTCACGTGTTTTGTTGGTGTATTTGCAGTAGATGCCCTTGTAGTTCTGGATGTTTATGAATGAATGAAACTTCTTAGTTAATTGCATATATACCCCTGTGAATGCTTAATTCTCGCATGTGCGTTTTTTGGGGTTATTTGCAACCGAGACCCCTGGACTTTTGGTACGTGTTACCAATAGGTCCTCGGGACTTATTTTCCTAACATATAGGTCCCTGAGTGCCCCAGGCACGCGCTTGGCGCGTGATTTGCTGGGTTAATTACACCGGGACCCCCAGAACTTTGGGTATTTGCATTTCAGTCCCTGTGCACAGTACCCTTTTATTATTTTTGAATAAAATATCAAATCACCTCCAAATTCGATGAAAATTTGACACATGGCTCCTTCCATGGTGTAGGATTTTTGTGAATTTTTGAGGACATTTTTTATTGTGTTTGCTATTTTTAAAAATTCAAAAACCTTAGTTTTTGCTACTGTCTAGATTGAAAAATCACAAAAAAATATAAAAACTCCCCTAAAAATTCTATAAAAATTAGTTACTGTTTAGTTTTGTTTGTTTGATTTTCTAGCCAATTTTGGCTATTTTTCATTGCTTAAAAACCTTAAAAACTTAAAAACACTAAAAACCCATAACAATTCTAGTAAATACATTAAAAAACCAAAAACAATAAATTTGGTACCTAAATTTTCCTCATTTTATCTATTTTACAGGAAAATTACCTCCAGACCATTTTGAGGCCCTTAGGTACTTTATCTAGGGTTTCTTGGTTCGGCTGGACAGTACCTCTTATTTTTGCTACTGTTTGATTTTTAGAAAATAAAATAAACATCAAAAAATTATCAAAAATTCACCAAAAACATAAAAAAATATAAAACACATAAAAATATTTTTGTTTTGATTTTTGGTTGCATTTTGATGCATTAAATAAATTTTTGAAGTTTGCTTATTTGTGTTTTCCTTATTTTCTTTATATATTAAAAATCCAAAAAAATTTATAAAAATAATTAAAAACCACTAAAAATATTTTCTTGCTTTCTTTTCTTCATTTTTACTACTTCGTAGGCCCTCGGCCAATCCGTGCTCCTTGAGTTCGACCCTGGGTGCTATACCAGGTTAAACACATAGCAGGACCGCTTCTTTGTTCTGATTGATTTTACTTTTCGCGAGTGGTTCATTTTTCTTGATATACACGGTCTGATCGCTTGGGTCGCAACGACCCTATTTTTGTGCCTTATACCCGAGTGGTCAGCCTTGTTATCAGAATGGCGCCGTTGTCGGGGAGCACGGCTTAGTAGTTCTTTTTTTTTTTTTATTTTTCATTTTTGATTTTTCCGCGGCTTTTCGCGGCTCTTCTAGAGCTCGCGGCTCTTCGCGGCTTTTTGTCTATATTTTATTTTCACTTTATTTTGCTTTATTTTCTTTTTCTTTTATTTTTGTTTTTGTTTTCTTTTGTGTGTTTATTTTATTTTACATTTTTGCATATATACCCTTTTATTTCCATTTTCATTTCTTTTTCCTTTATTATTATTTGATTATTGGTTCTGACCACTCTATTTTCTCTTGCGAGGGCCCGAGGACCGAGGCGGCTACTCTCGAGAAGCCGGCGCAACCGCGGGATTCGGAGGCGGCTCCCTTTTGTACGGAGCCGCAGGAGAGAGTGAGAGAGAGTTGAGTGGGTGAGGTTTAGGGTAGACTTTCATTTCTGCTTTATTATTATTGTAATAATACAGGGACTTGGACTTGGACACTTGTGGATTGCTTAGCGGGTCTGTTTCGCCGAGCACCGGTGTGCTCGGGGGACCCTTAGGACCTTAGCGGTTTTTCGCGGTTTTTACGCGGCTTTCTTTTCCTTTTATTTCTGCCTTTTCTAGTGTTTACGCGGTTTTTGCTCGAGCCCCTAGACTTAGGAATTTCTGGTGATTGTGCCGTAATTAGTAGGATCCACACACCTAACTGCTTATCTGTTCCCATAGATCGTTAATTGGACCTACTTAAAAATCACTAATAAAAATAACCGATTCATTTGCCTTCGTAGCCTACGTGCCGCAGCCCGTCCTGTAAAGCGCTTACTCCTACCCCCGATTTGTCGGACAGAGGAGGGACGGGCCAAGACCGGACTCTTTGGCTTGGAGGTCGGTGACCGGTTAGACGGTTCTTCGCTAGAAATTGCTCATCTTGGACTCGGCTTTCCCGTTGCATCATATAGGTAGTTTTCTTTCTGTCTTTACTTTTATGCGCGGATCATATTGCATGTAGAGTGCTGGAGACAGGTACGCATTTCTTCCTCAGCATGCATCATTGATTTATCGCGCATCGGCTTTTTCGTCTTCTCCCCCCCTGTTTTGGACTTAATAACCAGGAGAACCGAAAAATTCGTTAGGCCCTTTGTTTGCTTTGAAAAATACTAAAAAGTGAAACCATAAAAATTGGGACTGGTTAATACTATTGATCTTAAAATCCGCTCACCCTAAAAATTTTGTCTTGGGGAGAGCAACCCCCTCATTGTATGGTTTGGATGCGCGAGAGAGTGACCCGCACTCTAGGTAGAGCCCCCGGTGCTAGTCCCGACTGATTACCGACTTCTCCGTGCGGGCCAGTCGGTTGGGTTAGCATCGGATATCCTAACAGGTCACGTAAGTGCTCTGATATTTTGTGTGTTCACCAAATAAAATTGATAAGATAATTTGACCGAACTTTCACGGTCTTCAGCTCGCGTTGCGTTGGTGAACCGGGGGTTTGTTTGTGATCATAGTTTCTCCAGATCTCATCCGCCTTACTCGCCAGATCAAGATGATGGGTAGACGGTCTCTTAGGCAGCCTCTGGCTGCACCGCTTTCGGGTACGTCTACCTCATCATCTAGGTTGGCTCGCGAGAGCCCAGACCCACTCTCCGAGCCCGAGTACGATTCCACCCTGTTCCCCCTCGACCCCCTTTCTGTTCTACCTGAGAGACACGAGCCCGAGGAGAGACTGATTGATTCGACAGCACCTGAGTTGGGCTCGTTTGATTTTGCAGACGTCGCTATGTCCGGAGCCGGCAATTCAGATGATCACTCCCGTCAGCCCGAGCACTTTGTACTTGACCAGGGAGCGATCAACTCCACCCTGATCGCATCACTTGAGACAGTCCAACAGCAGTTACGTGATCAGGGGGCATTCATGATAGAGATGAGGCGAGAGTTGGAGAGGCTCAGAGCAGAGCGAGACCAGCAGAGCGAGCCTGAGGAGATACCTGAGCAGAGGCACGAGCCGCAGCAGCCGCAGCCGCAGCAGCAGCCGCAGCCGCCGCAGCGGGAGGCGCTGCGGCAGGAGGACCACCACGACCGATGCGGGATTTACACAATCCCGGATCTACTCTGATGTATCATTGGGTAGTGGTGCCGGCGATCGTGGGGACTTCAAGTTCCCCCGAACACCTTGCAGTTGCTACCCCGCTTCCACGGACTTGCCACTGAGGAGCCCCACCTCCACCTCCAGGAGTTCCTGATGATCTGCAGCACTGTCCACGATCGCCATGTGGACCAGGACACGATCCGGATGATAGCCTTCCCGTTTTCACTGGCAGATAGAGCAGCCACCTGGCTGAAGCATCTTGGGAGGTTTATATATACCTGGGAGCAGCTCCGCACTGAGTACTTGAACAAGTACTATCCACTCGGGCGGACGAATGCAACGAGGCCCTGATCAGCAACTTCTCCATGTTCCCCAACGAGCAGTTTCACGAGGCATGGGAGAGGTTTCGAGAGCTCCTAGACCGATGCTCGCACCACGACATCTCCAAGCCGAACCTAGTTCAGAGCTTTTTCAGCGGGTTGACGCCAGAGCTTCAGGGTCTGGTGAACGCTTCTTGCAGCGGGTCCTACTTTGCCAAGGACCACGACCAGGTCTGGGCCATCTACGAGGAGATGGCCGAAAACTACTTGGTGATGTCCCAGACCAGGTTGTATACTCAGAAGACCCAGCCACAGCAGCCAGGACCCGTGCAGTACCAGCGGATAGCACAGGTCGATGCAGGTCCATCCAGTTCGTCCGTAGCCGCAGCAGCACAGGCAGAGTCGACAGCTGCTGACATGGGTATCATCAGCAAGAAGTTGGACCGCATGGAGCTGATTGAGAAGAAGCAGTGCCAGAGCATCACTCAGATGGAACAGATGGCACAGGTTCTGAGAGACATGAAGACACAGCTCATGTGTCTCCAGGAGGCACAGACGGCTTCTCAGCCCCATCTTCAGTCGCGAGGCGACTCCGGCAGCAGCAGTAGCTCGTCCTAGCGCTCCAGCCCCCCTGTGCAGCCTAGACAGGTTCATCTTGTACAGGCGGAGCCGTACCAGCAGCCACAGCCCACCTACCAGTCCCCACCATCTCCAGAGATGCAGATGGTGGTTTACCAGCCGGATCAGCCTCTGGCAGTACTCCCGCCAGCCCCCTATGATGCCGAGCCGTTGATGGATGTCAACGGGATTTGGTATGACCGCCCCCAGCCTGGGATCTGACGAGACCATCCCGAATTCAGGTGGGGGAGTGGTGGTGCCCAGCCCCAGCAGCAGCTGTCGGGAAAGGGAGGGCAGTACTCCCAGCAGAGAGATCACCAGCCGCAGCAGCAGCCCCCAGCATATCAGCAGCACCAGCCATCATCCTTCAGTCCTCGTCCCTATCAGCAGCAGGGACAGTCGTGGAGACGTGAGCAGCAGGCTCACCCAGTTCAGCAGCAGCACCCTTCCTCATATCCCTCCTACCACCAGCAGCAGTTCCAGCAGCCTCACCCCCAGAGAGGCTACCCGTCGGGCTCCCACGAGAGCCCCGCTTTGGATGACATCGCCCGCCTCCTCACGGACCAGCAGGCCACATTCAGACGGGAGATGGACGAGTTCCGCCAGGAGATGCGGGACTTGGTGAGAGGGAAGGCCGCCATTCCATCCCAGATTGAGCCGAATCCGAATAACCTCAAGAGGAAATCTGAGCAGGTAGTACACACTGAGTTTGCCACTCCTAGTGACCCATTTGTTGATACATCTTCGGATCTATTTCATGCTGATTTTGTCACACTTAGGAGCGGTAGGACCCCAGTAGGCGGCGACGCCTCATCTGAGCTTCACCACGAGGATACTTCAAAGGCGCCACATGAGGAGGAGGAGAGCGATACTGAGGCCGCTCCAGATGATGACGGTGGCACTGAGGCCACCAAGGATGCTGATCCCACCGGCGGTACTGAGGCCGCCGCTTCACCAGATCGAGGAGGTGGTACTGACGCCACCAGGATAGCCGAGCCAGCCCGCGGTACTGATGCCGCGAGACGTCTACCAGCAGCAGCAGCAGAGCCAGCCCATGGTGGTACTGAGGCCACCGGTGTTTGTATAGAGAGAGATGTTGTCTTTCCCCGCTTTGATGTACCTCAGGACGTTGGTTTGAATAAAGGAAAAGGTTTAGTTTCTTCTGGTCCCACTGTGGTGCATGATGTATGTGTGGATCCGGTCATCAAACCGTCTAGGCCTTTTCCTAGTCCTTCATCTGCGAAGGACCCTGTGATCCCCTTCCCTAGAGCCCTTCAGATGGGGAAGGGGAAGAAAAAAGAAAATCCAAAAAAGAGAGAGCTTGAGGAGTTCAGCCAGAGCATGATCGATCGATTCCACATCCAGCTAACCCTCCAGGAGGCTTTGCAGCACATCCCCCTACTCCAGCGTTCTTTGAGAGACAGGACTACAGTCAGGAGGAGGAGGAGGAACCACACTTCAGAGATACATGTGCTGACGAAAGCCACGTGTTTTGCGATCCAGAACCGACTGCCAGCCAAGAGGCCAGATTCAGGGGCCCCGTATGTCAGATGCCATATTAGTGAGCAGAGGTTCGACCGTACTCTTCTAGATAGCGGATCGTCGATCAACCTTCTTCCGGCAGCCCTTCTCGACCGCTTCGAGTTGGGCACTCTTCGACAGAGCAGGACAGTCCTTCAGTTCGCTGATCGATCTGTCAAGAGGCCGAAGGGGTTATTACGAGACGTTATCGTCACGATTCAGGGCCTGAAATTCCCCGTGGACTTCGTAGTGTTGGACATGGAGATCCCTGAGTCAGTGGCCGATACCCCCATCATCCTTGGTCGTCCGTTCTTGGCCACAGCCAAGGCGGTGACTGATCATGATAGCGGGAAGGTGTACTTTCGCGTCGAGGGCGAGAGTATACAAATAGAGACGGTCGAGGACTACAGAGAGAGAGAGAGCCCGCTCAGATGCGAGTACAGATTCAGAGCAGCTGACAGACGCAGAGCCAGACATCCACCAGGACTGTGATTTTGTGATCACAGACGATGAGGCAGCTTGGGCAGATCCTGCAGCACAGACCATCCTCTCATATTCAGATACAGCTGATGCCGAGATGATAGCAGAGGAGAGTCTGGAGAGCACAGTCTTGGGTCAGGATACCACAGAGGCAGCAGAGCCGGTCCTTGTTCGCGACACTAGTTCAGTGATGGTGGTGCTGAGGCCACCTTGCTTTACGGTGGTACTGATGCCACCGTGGTTGATACAGATCCCTCGGATTCAGAGTCTGATTGGGCCGATTGTGATGATCAGATGCCAGACCTGATTCCACCTGAGCCTACAGATGAGGAGGAGGCAGATGCAGAGCAGACCAGAGACAGTGCAGTTGAGCAGCCTTCTTCCGATCACTTTG
Organism: Ottelia alismoides; assembly: GCA_037367405.1. Classification (NCBI taxonomy): domain Eukaryota; kingdom Viridiplantae; phylum Streptophyta; class Magnoliopsida; order Alismatales; family Hydrocharitaceae; genus Ottelia; species Ottelia alismoides. The sequence continues at coordinate 191,752 of JAZKJV010007541.1, read as the reverse complement.
CGAGAGTTCGCTTTCACTTTCCCAGACAGATTTGGCAGATTTAGCAGCTTTCACTCAGTTTCTTCCACATCCAGATTTGCCAGCACCTAGCTTTCCAGAGCTGAAGCCGCTCCCTACTTCGCTGAAGTATCGATTCCTTGCAGGCGAGCCAGAGATGTACCCAGTCATCATCTCCGCCGAGTTGACTGGAGAGCAAGAATCCGTTTGATGGGGGTTCTTGAAAAGAACCGCAAGGCGATCGGATGGAGCGTAGGCAGATCTCCATGGGATTAGTCCATCAGTGTGCTCCCACCATATCTATCTCGAGGAGGGGGCGAAGCCGTCGCGTGAGTTCTAGCGGCGACTGAACCCCAACCTGAGAGAGGTTGTGATGAAGGAAATATCAAAATGGTGGAGTGCAGATTTTATTTATCCCATTTCCGACTCCAAGTGGGTCAGCCCCTTGCATGTGGTGCCCAAAAAGACGGGCATCACGACTGTGATCAGTGAGTCGGGAGAGGAGATCGCTACACGAGTACCCACCTCTTGGAGGGTTTGTGTTGACTACAGGAGACTCAACCAAGCCACCAAGAAGGACCATTTCCCCCTGCCTTTTATTGACCAGATCATTGAGAGACTGGCAGGAAGAGCCATTATTGCTTCTTGGATGGGTACTCGGGCTACAACCAAGTGGCCATCGCTCCCCTGAGGATCAGGAGAAGACCACCTTTACCTGTCCCTTCGGCACATATGCTTTTCGACGCATGCCATTTGGGCTATGCAATGCCCCTGCGACTTTTCAGAGGTGCATGCTGTCGATCTTTTCGGACATGGTAGGGGAATGTTTGGAGGTCTTCATGGACGATTCTCGGTCTACGACGACGGATTCGACTCCTGTCTTGACTGCCTAGACCGGGTACTCCAGCGATGTATTGAGTTTCATTTGGTTTTATCTTGGGAGAAGAGTCACTTCGTGGTGACTCAAGGGACGGTGCTTGGCCACATCATCTCCAACAGGGGCATGGAGGTTGATCCGGCCAAGGTTGATGTCATTAGGAAACTCGCACCGCCGTCCAATCTGAGGCAGCTACGGTCATTCCTGGGGCACGTTGGATTTTATAGGAGATTTATTCAGGATTTCAGCAGGATTGCCCGGCCGTTGACTGACCTCTTGACGAAAGACACCGAGTTCCTTGTCGATGACAAGTGTCTTTCGTCGTTTGCGACTCTCCAGCAGTGTGTTATTGAGGCTCCTGTTCTCCAGCCGCCTGATTGGTCTCTCCCATTCGAGATCATGACGGATGCCTCCGATTTTGCCGTAGGGGCAGTGCTGGGACAGAGGAGGGATGGAGTTCCATTTGCCATACACTATGCTAGTCGCACATTGGATTCCGCCCAGTGGAATTACACGGTCACAGAGAAGGAGATGCTAGCCGTAGTGTTTGCCCTGGATAAGTTCAGATCGTATATCATTGGATCTAGAGTGACTTTGTTTACAGATCACACCGCCATCAGGTACCTCATGGCAAAGAAGGATGCCAAGGCCAGACTGACTAGATGGATCCTTCTACTCCAGGAGTTCGACATTGAGATCAAGGATTAGCCTGGAGTCAAGAATGTGGTGGCGGATCATCTCTCCCGACTAGAGCAGCCTGAGGATTCTGAGCAGATTGACCCTATTAGAGATACCTTCCCAGATGAGGCGATCCTTGCTATCGCCTCACTCCCATGGTACGCCGATATTGTGAACTTTCTCGTTGCTGGGAAAGTCCCACAAGATTGGCCCAGGCAGAGGCTTGAGACCTTCCTTGCGAAGGCAAGTCTTACCATTGGTAGGATCCCATCCTTTACCACGAAGGAGGGGATAGCGTCTGGCGTCGGTGTATTCCTCAGGAGGAACACCATAGCGTCCTCACTTACTACCACAAGCTTGAGGCGGAGGACATCATTCTGGGAGGAGAACGGCGCAGAAAGTGCTCCAATCCAGCTTGTGGTGGCCTACTCTCTTCAAGGACTCTGATGAGTTCGTGAAGAGGTGTACTGACTGTCAGAGGATGGGCACTTGTGGACAGCGTGATATGATGCCGATGCAGCCCATTCACTTCTGTGAGGTTTTTGACGCATGGGGCATCGATTTCATGGGGTCCATTCCCTAAGAGTCAGGGATTTGAGTACATTCTGTTGGCCGTTGATTATGTGAGTCGTTGGGTGGAGGCTATCCCCGCTCGAGCCGCTGAGGCGAAGACCGTTTGCAGATTTTTGAGGAAGCACATCATCACGCGGTTCGGGGTTCCACGAGTTCTGATTTCTGATGGGGGATCTCACTTCATCAACGACCAGGTGAAGGCACTTGCTAGCGAGTTCGGCATAGACCATCGTGTTGCTACACCTTACCATCCACAGACGAATGGTCTAGCCGAAGTGTCGAATAGGGAGATCAAGACTATTCTGCAGAAAGTCGTCCGCCCTGACCGAAAGGATTGGTCACAGCTTTGGACTCGGTCTTGTGGGCATATAGGACGTCTTTCAAGACACCTTTGGGCACATCTCCCTTTCGCCTCGTGTATGGCAAGCCATGCCATTTACCTGTTGAGCTGAGGCACAAGTCACTTTGGGCAGTTACAGATATTCTGATGGATCCAGATGGTATGGGAGACCAGAGGAGGGCAGAGCTAGCTGCCCCGGAGGAGCTTAGAGATGCAGCTTTCTCAAGCAGCCTACATTATAAGGAGAAAGTCAAGGAGTGGCATGATTCTCATATCAGCCACAAGCATTTTGAGATTGGACAGAGTATATCAGCAGCAGCACCAGCAGAGTCCTCATCCTTACCACCTGAGACAGCAGTGGAGGCAGCCACAACAGCCTCAATAGCAGTACTCCTAGCCTCTCCCTCATTACCAGAAGACTCAGCCTCATTTCCAGCGAGGCAACCCGTCTGGTTCTCATGAACATGTCTATGAGAACCCGGCCCTTGACGGCCTTGCCCACCTACATTCTGACCAGCAGGCATCCTTTCGGTGAGAAATGGATGAGTTCCGACAGGAGATGAGGGATATCATCAAGGGAAAGGCTTCCATACCAGCTCAGATCGAACCCAACTCAAATAACCTAAAGAGGAAATCTGAGCAGGTATAGTTTATAGAGACTACTACTCTAGTGATAATTTTGTTGATATATCTTCCTATGTGTTTGATGCTGATTTTGTGACACTTGAGCGGTAGGATGCCAGCCAGCGGTGCCTTGTCTAAGCGGCGACTTCATAGAGATTTTGGAGCACCAGATGAGGAGGATAGAGGTGTTGATGCCGCACATGATGATGATGATGATGAAGGTGGCGCTGAAGCCGCCAAGGATGATGATCCACCCGGCAGTACTGGGGTTATTGTAATTCCAAATGCAGACGGTGGTACTGGTGCCACCTTGTTGAGAGATACCATGCCAGAGAACGGTGTTGATGCTGCTAGATCAGATTATGTTGGTGGTAGTGAGGCCACCGGTTTTCCTTCAGTTGTGTTACCTTCTCATGTATCTCAGGACATTTTTAGAAAAATACAAAAATGAAAAAGAACAAAAATATGGAATAAAGGAAAGGTTTTTGTATCTCCTTCGAGTCCATATATATTACATGATGATATTGGTCTGATTTATATTTCTTCATATACACAGGAGCCTATTCATGACACTCATCTCTCTAGAGAGGGTCCAGCCATCCCCTTCCCTCAGGCACTTCTCTTAGCGAAGGGGAATAAATCAGAAAATCCAAAAAAAAAGACACCAGTAGAGTTCAGCCAACAGATGATCGATTGATTCCATATACATCTAACTCTACAGGAGGCACTGGAGCACATCCCCCTCTTCCAGAAGAATTTGAGAGAGAAGACCACCATCCGCAGGAAGAGGAGGAACCACAATGCAGAGATCCATGTACGTACTCGTGCCACCTTCTTCGCCACTCAGAACCAATTGCCAGCCAAGAGACCTGATGCGGGAGCTCCATATATCAGATGTCATATCCATGAGCAGTGGTTCGATAGTACCCTATTAAACAACGGCTCTTCTATTAACCTCCTTCCTGCAGCCTTACTCGACCGATTCAAGTTCGGCTGTCTTCGATAGAGCAGGACAGTCCTTCAGTTTGTTGATAGGTCTGTCAGAGGCTAAAGGGGCTATTGAAGGACATAGTCGTCACAATTCAGGGCCTGAAATTCCCCGTGGACTTTATTGTATTGTACATGGAGATCATTGAGTCTGTGACAGATACCCCCATCATACTAGGACGCCCATTCTTGACCACAGCCAAGGCGGTGTCCGACCATGATAGTGGGAAGGTATACTTTTGAGTCGAGGGAGAAAATGTACAAATAGATACGATCGAGGAGACCAGAGCGAGACATTCAGTATGCTCCAAGCAGTCAGAGCGACACAGAGCAGATGACAGATGTTGAGCGAGACGTCCACGAGGAGTGTGACTTTGTGATTACAGATGATGAGGTAGTTTGGTCCGATCCCATATCACGAGCTTTTGTCACGCCATAAAACACTACAGATTTACAGATTTTGGTAGACGAGAGTTCGGAAAGCACACTCTTGGCACCGGATACATTTGAGGCTGATGATCATGGTCAGGATAGAGAAGCAAAATATATTTCATGTTCTTCTGATTCAGATCCCTCAGACTCAGGCATTGATTGGGATGACTTTGATTATTATTTGCCATGCCTGATTCCCACAGAGCTGACATCTAGGGCGGAGAGTGAGCCAACACAGAGTACAGAGACACCAGCAGGTCCGTCTTCGCCAGATTTTCACATATAGCAAGAGTTCTCCCATGCAGATCTGGTAGCCTTCACTCGGACATCTCAAAAGCCAGATTCGCCAGCTCCCAATTGTCCAGAACTGAAGCCTTTACCGCAATCGATGAAGTACAGATTCCTTGCGGGTGAGCTAGAGATGTCCCCAGTCATTATCTCAATGGATTTAGCTAGAGATCAAGAATCTCATTTGATGGAGGTTCTTGAAAGAAAATTCAATGCAATTGGATGGAGCATAGCTGATCTCCAGAGGATAAGTCTGTCCTTATGCTCCCACCATATTTATCTCGAAGAGGACTCTAAGCCCTCGCGTGAGATCCAGCGACGACTGAACCTGAATCTTCGAGATGTGGTCATGAAGAAAATATCAAAATGGTAGAGCGTCGATTTTATCAACCCCATCTCCAACTCCAAGTGAGTTAGTCCATTACATGTGGTGCCCAAGAAGACGGGAATCGCTACAGTTGTGAGTGAGTCTGGAGAGGAGATAGCTACCCGGGTAGCCACTTCTTGGAGGGTCTGTGTGGACTATAGATGATTGAATCATGCCACCAAGAAGGATCATTTCCCACTGCGATTCATTGATCAGATTATCGAGAGGCTAGCTGGGAAGAGTCATTATTCTTTTCTTGACGGGTACTCTGGCTATAACCAGGTGGCCATAGCGCACGAAGACTAGGAGAAAATGACATTCACCGGCTACATGTTTGGGACATATGCTTTCAGACGGATGCCTTTTGGTTTATAAAATACCCGGCTACATTTCAAAGGTGCATGTTGTCCATCTTTTCGGACATGGTGGGTGACTATTTAGAGGTCTTCGTGGATGACTTTTCGGTCAACAGCGATGGATTTGATGCTTGTCTTGACTGCCTAGACCCGGTACTTTAGCGTTGTATTGATGTCCATCTTGTATTATCATGGGAGAAGAGTCACTTCATGGTGACTCAGGGGACATTGCTTGGCCATATCATCTCCAATAGGGGCATGGAGCTCGATCCGGTGGATATAATCAAGAAACTCGATCCACCATCCAACTTGCGGCAGTTGTGATCTTTTCTGGGGCAAGTCAGTTTCTACTGACAATTCATTCAGGATTTCAGTCGTATTGCCCGACCACTTACTAATATGCTGATGAAAGGCACCGAGTTCATTATAGATGATAAGCGTCTAGCATCATTTGAGACTCTCAAGTGATTAGTTGTCGAGGCTCATGTCCTTCAGCCACCCGATTGATCTCTCCCATTCGAGATCATGACGGATGCTTCTGATTTTATCGTAGGGGTTGTGCTAGGACAGAGGAGGGATGGATTTTCGTATGCCATTCACTACACTAGCCAGACTTTGGATGCCTCTCAGCGGAATTATACCGTGATTGAGAAGGAGATGCTAGTTGTAGTCTTTGTTTTGGACAAGTTCAGATCGTATATTCTGAGATCTAGAGTGACGATATTTACATATCACACCACCATCTGATACCCCATGACAAAAAAGGATGCCAAAGCAAGATTGACCATATGGATCCTTCTACTCCAAAGGTTTGATATAGAGATTAAGGATAAGCCTGGAGTTAAGAATGGGGTGGCAGATCACCTCTCCTATTTAGAGAACCTTGAGGATTCAGATCAGATTGCACCTATTACAAAGACCTTTCCAGATGAGGTGATCCTTGCTATTGTCTCGCTCCCATGGTACGTTGACATTGTGAACTATCTTGTAGCCAAGAAAGTTCCACAAGGTTGGCCCAGGTAGCGACTTGATACTTTCTTTGCGAAAGCCAAGTCATACCATTGGGTGGATCCCATCCTTTATCATGAAGGAGGGGATAGCTCTGGCATCGGTGCATTTCTCAGAAGGAGCACCATAGCGTCCTCACATACTGCCACAAGGTTGAGGCAGGAGGACAACACTCTAGGAGGAGGACAGCACAGAAAGTGCTCCAATCCAGTCTATGGTGGCCTACCCTCTTCAAGGATTCTGATGAACTCGTGAATAGGTGTATTGACTGTCACAGGATGGGCACCTGTGGACAACGTGATATGATGTCAATGCAGCCCATTCACTTCTGTGAGGTTTTTGACACATGGGGCATCGATTTCATGGGTCCATTCCCTAAGAGTTAGGGATTTGAGTACATTCTGCTTGCTCTGGATTACGTGATTCGTTGGATTGAGGCCATCCCCGCTCGAACCATAGATGTTAAGACCGTATACAGATTTTTGAGAAAAATATCATTTCATTGTTCAGGGTACCTAGAGTTTTGATATCTGACGGGGGGACTCATTTTATCAACGATAAGGTAAAGGCCCTTGCTAACGAGTTCAGCATTGACCATCGAGTTGCCACGCCATATCACCCTCAGACCAATGGTCTTGCTGAAGTGTCGAATGGGGATATTAAGACTATATTGCAGAAGGTCGTCCACCCAGATCGAAAGGATTGCTCATAGCTTTTGGACTCGATCTTGTTGGCCTATCGGACCTCCTTCAAGACACCTTTGGGTACATCTCCCTTTCATCTCGTTTATGGAAAGCCATGCCATTTACCTGTGGAGATCAAGTACAAGTCACTATGGGCAGTTAGTGAATTATTATTGGATCCTAAGAGTATAGGAGACCAGAGGAAAGCAGAGTTGGCAGCCCTGGAGGAGTTGAGAGATGCAGCCTTCTCGAGTAGCCTACAATACAAGGAGAGTGAAGATATGGCATGATTCTCATATTAGCCATAAACAGTTTGAGCCGAACCAGAGAGTATGGTTATTCAATGATAGGTTGAGATTATTTCCGAGGAAGTTGCAAAGCAAATGGAAGGGACCATACGTGGTCCGAAAAGTGCACGACAACGGAAGCATTGATATATCTGAACTGTCATATGAATCCACCTTTCGAGTTAAAGGTCAGCGCCTGAAACAATATCTTGATCATGATCTGATGATCGTTGATGTTGCCCCTATTCATTTTGCATGAGATGTGGTCTTTGACTCACATCATTTGCATCTCATGCTCGATTATCACTTCTCTTCCACAGCTGTATAGATCCAGATGTCCATATCATTCATTCTTTTTATCTAATATCCCATTTTCATCTCATGATTATGCTATATTACCCTAAGTATAGGGGGTATCAGACTTGTGATTAGTCTTTTGATTCTTCTTACCTCTGTTTTGCTACATACACTTAGGGATATTTTACTCCAAGTATACGGGAGGTAAACCATGTACATTCTAACCTTCGGTTTTCCCCTTTTGTACAGACTTCTATACTTAGGATTACTTGATCCTAAGTATAGGAGGATCACCGACCTCTATTCATTACATTCTTTCATTTCGTTGTTGTAGTATAGCCTTCTTTTTACTTCCCAATACTCAGCACGAGTTATATCTTCCTTTCATCACTCTTTGATCACTCTGAGGACATCGTTCAAGCTAAGTATAGGGGGTCTCGTATATATACTTTAGACATAACTCGTACTTTGTGTGAGTGTGTTAACAAAATAAAATGGATGAAATTGTTAAATTAAAAATCACAAAAATTTTAAAATTTTCTTGTACATAAATGTTTGTAAATAGCTTTTTGTACAAATGTTTGTAAAAATGTTTAGATTATAAAGCTTTTATCTATACTTTTGCATCAAAATTATGTATATAGTGCAAAATTTTTCAAAAAAATGTTTGGAAAATAAAAGTTTACAAAAATTTGTTTGTAAATGCTTGTAAATATTTTGCAAAAGTTTCCCTTCTTCCTGACATTCGAAAATTTTCATAAAAATTTGCATATTTTGAAAAATTGCACAAAAAGAGTTGTGTACATATCTACTTGTATATTCTTCCGAATCATAGTTGACATTTAAACTAGTCTGGAATTAAATTGAAAAATAGAGATTGGTTAAGACCTTAATCCACCTAACTTCAGAGGAACCTTATAGGATTTGGGGTTAAGACTTTTCAGGTCCATCAGCGACTTAATTTTTTGAGTCCACTAGGCTATGTTCACATGTCATCTTGGTGAGCCTAAGTAGAACACTTAACAACGCACGCATGACTCTCAAAGACAATGACTTAATTTGGGCGTGCATGTTACACGTATCTCAACATGGACGAGGTGGTGAGGAGGCAGAATTCTTTGGCTTGGAGTAGAATACGAGGGTAGTACTTCTAGGCAGAACCTCTTGTCCTCCTCTAGGGGTACAACTCAACCTGGTCTAGTAGCATTGAGGTCTAAAGACAGGAGTATGTGGGTTGCAATAATGCTTCAAAAAAGAATAGTCTACTGGCTCAAGAAGAAAAACTCCTTATATACATGTTGCACCATGTAAATATCTTGTATATATGCACATCAAAAAAATGTGTGCAAAAATAAGAAAAACTCCAAAAAGGGGACATTCCTGATTGAAAATAAAATGTATGTCGGAGTATATATGGTGAATAAGCAAAGCTTATGTATTCCACCTTCTCATCTCATGGAAGCTTGCAGCTGGAGACTTATCTACATTGGCTTTGCCCCAAGGGATACATGGCTACACTGGTCACGGTCCATTCTCTTCTTCCCCCTCTTCTTGAGCTGGTTGAACTTGAACTTAGAAGGGAATACCTTGCTCCTCAAGGAAAGAGCTGCTAGACTGGGGAATTAGAGTTACCTTGTTGAGGGAGGTTGTTTCTTTGTCATTTCTGAGGTGAGGAGCTACATATCACTTACACAGTACAAGGAAAGATGCATAATCATTAGAGTTTGCGTATGTAGACTTGTTTTGACTTGGTTTATTAAGGAGTCTTGACCATAGAATAGTGGAACTTAGAGGTTGTTGAGACTTAAACCTATTTCCCGATAAGGTTCCGACAAACTAATAATACAAAGGTTAGATCGAGCTCCATACTTCAATTTAATGAAGATAAGTTTAATAATCAACCTTGATTCTTTTTCTTTTTACTTCTTTTTAATTTTCACTTCTTTTCCAAATAAGTGTTTGCTAAGGGACTAACAAAGGTAAAGTATAGGGGGTAATGAATCCATGATTGTCACTCTTTATTCTTTTATTTTTGCTTTTCTTCTTGGAAAAATACCCTGTAAATATAATAATTTAGCTTTCTGTATGCTTCTGTTAATATTGCATATTTAGCATTTATTTTTAGCAAAAAAATAAAAGAATAAAGGAAAAGAAAAAGAATGTTGTATTTAGAATAAACACAGAGTGACCCAAACCCCAAGAGAAGGTCAACACTTGACCTGATCGCAAAATAAAATAAGTAGAGAGAGATAGGGTTTACTATGTATTGTAAATGTTACCCATACTTGTACATATCATTTATTTATTTATTTTTGATAAAATAAAAATTATTTCATTCTTTTACACTCGTATATATAGTGCTAATAATATTATAAAAAAATAAAAATCATAAAAATAAAATAAAAACAAAAATAGAATCATCAAACCATTGTATAAAGGATACATGTACATATCACAACCACTATTTACTATATACCCTTAATAATTTATAAAAATAAAGTAGAAATTATTTATGCTCTTAAAATTATGTTGTAAATAAATAAAATATAAAATAAGGGTATTTATGTAAAAATAATAAAATAAAAATATTTGTACATAATACATAGGTATAATATACCTATATATACTACTATATAATGTATACACATTAATTTGTTTTTCATAAAAATAATTAAAAATCATAGAAAAATACTTTGGAAAATAGTAAACATTTTTATACATTTTTTATTCTAAATTCATTTGCTATTTTTTATTGAATTTCTCTTTACTTTGTAAATACTGAATTTCTATTGGTCTAGGCTGGATTGTTGACTTCGGTCAACGTCCCCTTCCAGCCTGGGTCAGGTCGAACCCCTCTCACCGGAGCCTCTTCTTCGCTTTTCTCGCCCGACTCCGGCCTCCTCTTGCCTTGATATTCAGACCCGAGAATCCTCGTACATCCGAGATTCTCGCAGATCCCTAGGATCACCCGGATCCCCTTAGGGTTGTACGCCTATTGTCGATCTTTCCAGACCCCTGGAGAACCCTATAAAGTCTCTCTTCCACTCCGCCAGCATCTCAGCTCATGCCTCGCCACCTTTTCAACCCCTAGCCACCTCCAGCTGAGTGACAGCTGCCTGGAGAAACCTTTGGAGCTCGATTGGTGTTGAATCAATGCAGCTCAAGTTACGTGGGTGGACCTCCGCCGTGTGAAGCCTCTGGCCAGCCGTAGCTTGGTTGAGGCCAAAACAAAATTTGTCCACCTTCACTTGATGCTTAGGAGCACGTTACGACCTTCATATAATGCTCTTATCCTCGCATTTTCCCTGTCTGATCGCACCTTTCCATCTCACGCTACCGCAGTCACCTTGGCTCCGACCAGCCGGTTGGAGCCCCGATAGCCATTCCCCTTCATTCCGATTGATGCTACGACTCATCCCATATCTTCTCACGCAACCTATTCCCCCTAAAGCTCGACCATCGGGTCGAGATTAGCTCGGTCTCCTTCCCCCGTGTTCGCCGGAGACCCAAAGCCCATTCCCCATCGCTTCTCTTATCCCCGTGTGCAATAAACCATCGTCGGAGCTTCGCCTTCAAGCATTGTATCCTTTGTAGGTGTCAATTCATGCGAAGGCATCAAGTGGATTCACCAGCTAACCCGGTGGAGCAACTAGTCCGATCAGTGCCGCCACGCTCATCCAGCCATCCGACGCTCCATCAGAACCCATCACTAGACGCAGAGGAGCTTCACGACTGTTCTGGACCTCTCAGTGACATCAGTGGGCCGATGAATCTTCCTCCACGATTGATTGAAGTTTGCCCGAGCTGATTTCTTCCAGCACCTTTAGCTGCCGTCTGATTGGGTCCCCCTTTTCCATATCGCATCTTAGTCGCCCATCCACCCCCTTTTTATCAAAGGCGTCAGATCCACGATTAAGGCAATCAGGGCTGACATTTCCTACGACGTCTGATCTCATCAGACACCATCAGACCCGTACGTTTGCTCCACGCGCTCGAACCCTCAGATCTTTAGCAGAGCAAATCAGAATCGTCAGCTACCGCATTCAAGAGATCTTGCCACGCATCCCATGGGAATATTTCCCTTTTACCATACATGTTTAACTATTTCACTTTAGTCCAGTAAATAAAAGTTATAGTTTTGAACATTTACAGTTTGGACCTCATAGTTTATAATATTTGCAATTTAGTCTTGCCAAGTTTGTGTCGCATGTGTTACTACGTGTGTTTTGGGTTATTTGCATTTTATATACTGAACCTTTATGGTGTTATGCTTTGAATGTTGAGTTTTTAAATTTGTAATTATGTCCCTGTGAATCTGAATCACGTGTAGCACACATTTTGGCTAGATTTTTGTAGAAAAGTCCCTAGATTTTTAAAAGGTGTTATTATTTTGCCTCGAAACTTATTAGATTTACAATGAGGTCCTTGTGAGCCCTAACTAATTACATGTCTTTTATTGGACTTAATAAATAGGAAATTAATTCAAAAATCCCTTAAAAATTACAATTAACTCGCGTTAGTGTGTAATATTTATTATGATTTTATTGGATTAATTGCTTTGCATTTTAAATTTCTAAAAATTCAAAAAACCTTAAAAATTGTCCATTATAAATTAGAAAAATCATAAAAAATTCGAAAAATACTATAAAAATTCTATAAAAAAATCATGTATTTTATGTGTTTTTTTACGCTATTACTTTTTTTGAAACACCTTTATAAAAAACCCTAAAAATTACAGAACACTTGAAAACTCATAAAAATCATATTAAATCAAAGAAAAATATAAAAAATTCCATTTCAGTTCATGTTTGTAGATTTTAATTCACATTTTATCATAAAATTATTATCCAGTATTTAGGGCATTTTAAATAAATTTAACTTGCAATTTAGTTATGGTTGTGTACTATTTGCATTTTTAGCACTTTTTTATTTTTATAAAACCATAAAGACATCAGAAAAATCCTAGAAAATTAACAAAAACATTTTAAAATATCGAACAAAAATATTTTTATCTTAATTTTTTGAGTATTCTTTAGTCTTATAGAAAATCTAAAAAGATTGTTGTGTTGCTTCATCTCCTTTTTGTTGATTTTGTTTTCTTATTAAAATTTAAAAATTTGCAAAATTAAAAACCACTAAAAATTGCTTTATTTTGATAAATTTGACTACTTCGTAATATTTCCGTGCTCCTTGTGTTCAACCATGGTGACTATACAAGGTAAATAAAAATAAGGAACCACTTACATTTCATGATTATTTGATTTATTATGAGTAGTTTATTTCTTCTCATTGATTATGCTTGGTGATTCGGGTCACAAGGACCCTTGTTTACTTGCATACTTAACCCGAGTTGCCTGGCGTGTTCATCAATTTCTAAGTAGAATATTTTAGAACACACACATGACTCTTGTCGGCGTTGGCCTAACTTACACACCTGCACCTTACACTTTGCTCAACTCAGTTGAAGTGGTAGAGGGCTGGATTTGCTGGCATGAGACACAAGCGAATGGAAACATATGAAGTCACGATTCCATGGCCATTGTGCCCCAACCTGATCTAGTAGCCATGAGGTCTAATGATAAAAAATGTGGGTTGCAATAATGCTTCAAAAGAGGGATAGACTACTGGCTCAAGAGGAAAAAGTCTTCATGTAAATGTTGTTGTATATAGTATTTGAAAAAAATAATGCAACATCAAAAAAACTCCGAAAAAATAAACGGGCAAAAATCAAAGAAAAGTCAATTCCCGTCAGAGCATGTATGTATTCAATAAGCAAGCCTGAGCTTCAAAGTCAAAGTATCCATGTGAGCCTGCAGTCGGATGACTTGGCTACTCTTGTCAAGCAACCTGAAATAGATAGCTACACTAGCTACTATCCATTCTCTTCTCCACCTCCTCTTTTTGAGCCGATTGCACTTGAACTTATAAGGGAATACCCTGCTTCTCGAGGAAGAGTTATTGGATTGGGGAATTAGGGTCACCATGTTGGAGAATCATGACTTTTACCACTTCAGCTAAGAGGAGCTACATATCACGAAGTGTACAAGATAGACTTATAGTCATAAGAGATGGCGTATGACATCAACTTGTTTTGGCCTGGCTTTTGAGGAGACTTGGCAAAGTTTTGTGGTTTTCAGAGGTTGTTTTGTTTCAAGTCCATATCTCATTTAAGGTTCCAACCAAACTAAAAATCCAAAGGTCTGAGTGATCTTCAAAGTTTGATTTTATAAGGACAGTTTAGAAGTTAAAATTAATCCAAGTTCTTTCTTTTTCTTTTCTTTATTTGTCTTCTCTACACTTATTAGGCATAAGTGTTTGTTAGGGACTAGCAAAGGCAAGTATAGGGGGTGAAGAATCCTCACTCCATCATCTTTATTCTTCCATTTTGGCCTTACATCCCTAGTTAAATTCATGTATATATCACTAATTATCAAAATAAATGTTCTATAAATTGTATAAAATATTGTATAAAATGTTATATTAATTTTGTATTTGGTTCTAAAATACATAAAGGAAGAAAAGAAAATGAAATGGCATACCAAAGGTATTGAATGACCCTACACCCGAGACTCAATCATCATGATGACTTGGTCGACAAGGAATAAAGTAGGGGGAGATAGGGTAGAGAAATTGTACAGATTCCATGGAAATTACAATTAAAACCCTAATTATTTTTGTCCAAATATTGTATTTTGGGATTTATTCTATTTTATTATTTCTACACCTCAAGTAACAAAACCCTTAACATAAATATTGTAGAAAAAAATACAAAGAAAAATACAAAATTTATTTCACTGAAAAATAATGCACAGTGTGCCCGGGACATACAAAATAAAAAAATCAGAATAAAAACTTTGCATGCCTATATTTCCTCCATACCATATCAAAATTGACCAAACTCACTTGTAATTGTATATAAAATTAAATAAACTATTTAATTAAGGAAGTTTCATTCAATTTAGAGCTTAGATGCAAAAATTAAGTTTTAGGCCCCTATTGTGCACTATACTTGTATATTATATTCAATATATTTATTATTTATATTTTTCAAGTTATTTTTATAAAATTGTAAATATTATACAAAACATATGTAAAAATTAAATAAAATAAAATCGTCAAAACAAAAATAAAATAAATAAGTCTAAAACAATACATATATGAATTATATATGTATATACATATATAATAAACACCCGTATTTATTTAAGTATATATAAATTCAAAAAATACAATAAAAATATCTAAGTGTGCACTAAAATAAACTAAAGATATATAAAATACCTATATATAATAATTAAATACAAAATGCTATTATAAATAAAAATCCTTGAATACATGTATATATACCTATATTTAGACTTATAAAGATTAAATTATGATATAAAGCCTCGAAAAAATAAATAAAGGTATAAAATATTACATTAAATTAAAAAACTTTTATGTTTTAATATAAATTTAATTAATCCATTTATTATTTGTTATTGAATTTCTAAGGATTTTTCACCAGGGAATTTTCTATCGTTCCCCTATTGACTCAGGTCAACTGACCCCTTCTCTCTTCCTCGAGCCTTGAACTGTCAGAGTAATGAAACTCGATTTCATCATCTTAATTTCCCTATATTAACCCACTTACTTAAATTAATGTCAATAAAAATCAGATAAAACATTGTATATATCTGAGTCATAGAATAAATTAAAAATACAAAAAAATAACAAAACTAAAAATCGTAGTGTTTTGTACCCTTAAAAACGCTCACAAAAAAATTTTCCCCTTATTTGACCTTGTTTTCATTTTTGTCAACATCAAACTTGTAGATCTCATCGAGATCTACAACTTTCATGTTTTGAGTTTTTCCAAATTCAGACCTATTCTCCTCCTTTTTCACGCATCTTTGTCTGAATAACGTAATTGGGTCACGTGGCTCTTTCTGGTTGAGCCGTGTGGCCTACTCCTTTGGGTGCCATGCGCCCCCATTTCTCCACCGTTCGATGACCTCTGTACGCATCCATCCCAGTCGCTCCTTCCAACAATCATCCTCCACCATTTGATGAACCATCAGATCTCATCACGGTCGTATGCTCCCGCCTTCTTCCCCTCTTGCCACATGTCCTCCTCCATCGTCGCCCGATCGTTCTACAGCGCCCCAATCTCAACCGTGAATCACCACCTTCAACAACCACCGTCCGATCAAGGACCATATTTCATCTCGTTTGTTTGCCTTCGTCGGCCTCTTCTAACGACACGTGGCACTCTCCTTAGCCTTCGATGGTTTAGCCTGATAGATCTGATCAGGACCGCCCACTCGTGCCCATTTCTCAACTGTTGAATCGCGATATCCAATGGTGGAGACTTCATCTCTTACCTTTGGCCCCTCCACTCTCCCACGTATCCCACCTTGCACACGCCTCACCCCCATCCCACTACCTCCTCGACAGTCCCTTCATCTCGCCGACCACGCCACGACGAAGCCATTTCCTCCCTCTTCCTCGTGGGCACCCATTCTCCTCATGATCCCCTCTCCTTCGCTCCACATCTTCCATGCAATCCACGTCGCCCTTCATCTGAACCTCGACCTCCCACCTTCAAATACACCCCCGCCGTTGCCACAACACGATGTCTACCTTTACGACAGGCTCCGCCCAACACCACTCTACCTCCCATGACAGGGGGGTCGGATCATAGGTGCCAAGACAGTGGCGCCTCCGGTGTCGACCCCTGGACAAGGTAGGTCAGGTCTCCGGCGTTACTTTACTGACGAGCTACATGCATGGCTGACGGGGTTCAATGAAGACCAGAGCTCCGTCTAGGAGCTCGAGCACAAGCCCTTCCTCCGCCAAAGCCCAGGTAACTCCTCTGATCTAACTATGTGATTTCTTCCAATTTCTCGGAATTATTAAGGAATCTCCACGCACTTTCACCCTCCATGGTTCATCCCTCGAGCTTCACCTCGCCTCGACCTCCTTCGCGCAACCATCAACGAACCACCTTCCCTTCTCCAAGACCTGACCCCTTCCGCCCCACCTCTTCTCCGCTTCACCGGAGAAGAGCTTCGGTCTCCCATCCTCCCACCTGAATGAGACCCCATCTTACTCATGAGCTGTAACACCCGTCCTCCCGAGGACCTTAGGTTACCCATCAAACACGTCATTCGCCTACTCAACTAGCTTAAGTTAATCTCATGCTTATGAAAACCTGGGGAAATTTTTCACCTTTTCAGAACGTGACATTCAAAAGATTTAAATTTGGCTAAGCAAGCAACAACAAGAAAACTAAAAGCGGAAGTAAGTAGTACCATAACTGAACGACAGCATATCTATTCATTTTCATTTCATTCATATACATGTTGAAGTTTCGCAACATTCAATATACATGTATGTATCCCAAAAAAAATAACACTACAGAGGAGAACACAACAAACAATTGTCTAATTAGCTCCAAAAGAATATACCTGCTCTGTAAGTATAGCACCAAAATTAAACAATAGCAGCCCAAACTATGTCGACTACTCAGTCGCTGGACCTTTGCCTGCCACAGATAGAAAAGGGACAAGCAAGTATCTATCACAAAGTTGTCAAGTACAAATTCTACACAGTTCTACTAAGAAAAGTAGTAAGCACAGACTAGAACAACTAGAAAAACAGTAAGGTAACTATAGTGGACAAAAGAAACTAGCAAGTAAAAGTGGGATAATTGATTCTTTTAAATTATTTACTTGCTTTCTGAAGTCTAACAAGAACACACTCGCTCACTACCACACTGTGTCTCCCTCGATCAATGGAACTAACCTAACAACAACTCAAGCCTAGAAGTAAGTCTGTGGTCTTGGTCTGGTTAGGACCTCGATATCCGGGTAGGACTTCAAAGTCCAGGTTGAACCTCACACTATGACTCTGAGGTATGGTGTACGCCTCAGGGTTGGGGTACCTCCGTAGGCATGCGATGGTGTCTTGCATCCTAACTAAGTTCCCAACACTCCTTCTAGCTTGTTCTCTCAACTCACATTGATCCTCGGTCGACACATGTGATAGCTCGCTCCCGAAGGTGTATGTGTACTCACAACTCTCTCTCAACATTCACTCCTCGTTAGTCTTGACTAACGGTATTGTCGTCATTAGTCTCGTAGCTGAAGAGTCTAAAGATCACATATCTGTTACCCCCATCACTAGGTCATAAACCTGGCGGAAAGGTATTGATGAAGTTTTTCGTGTTTGTTACCCACTACCCCATCAACAGTGCACGACATGGTGGAAAGGTAATAATGAAGTCATCAGTGTCTGCTAACCACTACCCCATCACCAGTGCACGACATGGCGGAAAGGTACAAATGGTGACATTGATGTCTACTGACCACTACCCCATCACCAGTGCACGACATAGTGGAAAGGTATTTATGGGACATCAATGTCTACTGATGAAACTTCATCTTAACTGGGCAATTGGTGAAATGTCACAAATCTGTTAATCACAATCCCATCACCAGAGCACAACCTGGTGGAAGAATAATAATTATAGCGGTGAGGAAACCCCCGAAGGGATTCTTCTGCTCTCACCAATCCCAGTGGAAGTGTGATCCAAGGGAAAGGCAGTGGTAGTACGACTACTACGCCACTAGAGGCAGGAAAGAGAAGAGGTAAGCCTGCCGGTCCAGACTTCCTCTCTCGTTGCTCAACTCCCGGAGGAGAAGAGCTAAGTAAAAATCAGACGAGCTCGTAACTAACAGCATAGAGCCCCCAACCCTAGGCTCTCAAAGAAAAACCAACGGGTCAG
Source organism: Ottelia alismoides (assembly GCA_037367405.1). Taxonomy (NCBI): domain Eukaryota; kingdom Viridiplantae; phylum Streptophyta; class Magnoliopsida; order Alismatales; family Hydrocharitaceae; genus Ottelia; species Ottelia alismoides. The sequence goes on along the minus strand of JAZKJV010007541.1, from coordinate 173,190 downwards.
CGGAATGGTCTAGACAACTCGTGGATCACAAAGAAGCGTAAAAACCAAAACCGAGCCGGCTCGAAGAAAACACGTACAAAGGACTGGGATCCTAGACCCATGCTCTCAGTGTCCGCTACCCAAGCCTGAGCGACCTCATCTCCTGCTCAAGTGAGGGTCACCGCGCCCTCGCACAGTCGGAGTATATATCTCCATGACTGGCCACATGTGACATCACCATTTCTTTTATTTTCATTTTCCACTCTTAGTGTCTATGATTTATTTCACATCTACAAGTTATCGGTCCTAAACCCAAACTTGTTCTTACAAGAACATCAACCGATCGAAGGTCAGGGATACAGACCTATTATTAGTCTCTCTTTCATCTTTCACTGATGAACATCGTATCCTAGGATCTTTGACTACCAGATTTGTAACATCTTTCTTTCCTATTTTCCCCAAGATTCACAACACATACACGATCTAGCTACTTAAAGATTTTTACTTTAAGGCAACAGGAAATCAGTTCATAGATTGGAGGAGTTAAACTCCTTACCTTACTTAGAGTCAGATGATAAGTCTTATACAAGGGACACCAAGGAACTTGACCCCACTCACAGGTACTCATTAGTGTGCACATGCAACATGATGTTTTACACTACTTGTGGTCTACTACAAGTATTACTGAACCCTTTTCAAGTCAATACCACAGCCCACAATATGAGCCAAGCATGCCAAAAATACAAATTCCACAAAATCATATTTTCATGTGTGATCCCACATATATACATACATATATATATATTTCAGCCTATAGCTCACAAAACCAAATACTTGGTCTCTTTATTATTAAATTCCCAATTTCAACACATATTCAGTCACATGGAACCATGAATGTACCACCCAACTAGCAAAGTTTATAATCAAGTTTGTCCTCAATTTATTAATCAATATCATGGAATTCGAGCCCACCTTCCTAAGTATCAATAGAGGGCTAATGCACAACTCTAAGATGTGTCTTAAGAGAGACTCTACCATTTCAAAAGTCATCACACAACAGTAGTAAAATGCATGTGCACTGTTATATGCACAACATCACACATAACAATTCAAGGCATCTAATTCCTTTCAATTTCTCACCCAACTTCATGGGATTCACCTTCAACAATTTAAGAAACATATAATCTTTAAAGTTCAACAATAAGAAGTTCATTATGAGAGCATTACATATTCCAAACATGCATATATTCAGCCTATAAGTTTTATGCGTACTGTATGAACATAGCAGCAGACACACAGCAGTTCAAGGCCCCAAAACCCTCTCAAATTCTCATGCATACTCATGGCTTCCAACACCACATGATCTACTATAAATTCATGCTTAAGGGATAACAAAACCGTGGCTATTAGGCACTCAAAATCACAAACATTCAGCAACGAAAGTGCGTGCGTGTACAACAACTTATCACAGTGAACCATCAGTCCAAAACCATCAACTATTCAACTAAAAATCCATTTCCTCTAAGAGGTAAGGTTACTATATAATCACTCATATAAAGTATGAGGAGAATTCAATGATTTGGGGTTTTAAAAACCACGAATTGATGCTTGCTAATGGATCTTACATGCATGAGGACAACTGAAAACTCGGCCACAGCTGTCTTTGAATAGCAGCCATTTTTCCCCAAAATTATTACTAAAACCTAAACTAAAGGCATGGATTTCATGGGTTTTATAACACCCATCCTAACAGCAACCAAGAGCACAGAAATGGCTCTTAAGATCATACAAAATCATGCATAAAATGAATACAAGGAAGGATCACTGATTTGAAAATTTCAGCTGAACTGCCATGATGGACAGCAGCCCTTTCTCCCCCAAAACCACCTCCAAATTCGAAACCTAAGCCATGGATTGAAAGCAAATTTAAAGGAGACACAGTCAGCAAGTAAAATCACCCAAAAGGGGATTAAAGAAACTCCCCAAACATGCATCAATTCGGATCTAAACGTGCATGACCAGATCTGAACTTCCACAAATTTCGTCCACAAGAAGCCACAAAAACCCAATTTATCACCACCAAAATCCAAAACAAATGCTCAATCAAAGATCTGGGTTTTTAGATGGTTTAAATCCATTTAATGGCAGCAAGAGAGGGGTATATTTGTACCTAAAACCCGAGCTCAAGAACAAGGTGAAGAACAACCACTTGATCAGCCTTCAAAGCTTGATTTTTGATCCAAGCTTGGCCTTGGACTCAACATGCACTTGGTGGAGAAGAAGCTCCTTCCTCCCAGCTTTAATTTGAGCCCAAGAAACTCAAATTTGGTGGAGATTTGGGTGGTGGATCAAGGAGAGAAGGTGGAGAAGAAGGAGTGGTCGGCCATGGAGCTCTTAAGAACAAGAAGAGAAGAGAAGGGAATGAGAGGGTGTGGACTCCATTTGAGATGAAGGGGTGGTTATATGATTACTTGGGTAATTTACACACTAAACCCACAATCTTCTCAAATTTGCACTTAGGGCCCACCCATGAATAGTAACCAACATTCTCAACACTTAGTCAAATCTACACTTAGCCACATATGACTTCCCAATTCTTACCCTCTTCATGGCCAATAAGCTCACACATTTGATCCATCATTTAGACTTAGTTAGTCTTTATGTTTTAGGGATATTACAATCATAAAAACCTCAAAGAGAGTCTCGTCCTCGAGACTCCAATTCTAAGTCGGGTTTGTCGGTCTGCCATAAAAAAACTCAAAAGGTTTTTAACCCATAAAAACCTCAAAGAAGGTTTTTACCCATAATGTGAAATGGTTTGCCAAATAGAGAACTGATAAACTAAACTGAGAAAGTACCTGAGAAGAGTCGCGGGTATTTCTCGTGCATCGCTGCCTCCTCAACACCTTGTCGGTGCCATAGGATCTTGACCAAAGGAATATCCTTGTTCCGAAGCCTCCTGACCACAAAATCAAGTATCTGCACTGGCTCCTTCTCGTATGTCAACTCTGGCTCTATGTCAAGGCTCTCATAGCTGATGATGTGCCGAGGATCGTGCACGTACTTCCTCAAGTTCGACACATGGAATACATCGTGTATAGCCGCCAAACATGGGGGAAGTGCCAGTCTGTATGCAACTTTCCCAACACGTGAAAGTATCTCGAATGGCCCAATAAAGTGGCGCCAGCTCGCCACGAACTCCAAACCGTTGTATCCCCTTCATGGGCGATACACCTAGGAACACAAAGTCTCCAACCTGAAACTCCAAGTGTCGGCGTCGTCGATCTGCATAGCTCTTCTGGCGACTCTGTGCCGTCAAGAGCTTCCTCCTCACCAAGTCAACAACCCTTGCAGTCTCCTCTAAGAGATCCACGGTATACAATGCATGATCGTCTACCTCGCACCAACTGATTGGCGTAAGGCATCTCCGCCCGTAAAGAGCCTCGAATGGCACCATGCCGATGCTCGAATGATGGTTATTGTTGTAAGTGAACTCAACAAGAGGTAAATGATCCTTCCAGGATCCCTTCCACTCTAGAGAACAGGCGCGTAAAAGATCCTCCAAGGTCTGTATCGTACGCTCGCTCTGTCCGTCCGTCTGAGGGTGGTACGCTGAACTCGTCTTCCAGTAATGGGAAGTGGACCTCGAGTCTCTGTCAGACACTACCTCGCGAGGTATGCCATGTAACCTCACAATGTGTTGTATGTACAACCTGGCCAACTGAGAAGGTGTATAAGTCATTCTAACAGGTATAAAATGGGCTGACTTCGTCAACCTATCAACAATAACCCAAATGGAATCGTGGCCTCCCTGTGTCCTTGGCAATCCCGTAACAAAGTCCATCGAAATGCTCTCCCACTTCCACTCAGGAATGGGAAGAGGTTGCAGTAAACCAGGTGGTCGTCTATGCTCCGCCTTCACCATCTGGCAAGCCAAACACCTGCTAACATGCCCAGCTACGTCCCTCTTCATCCCGTCCCACCAGAAATGTCTGCAAAGATCGTGGTACATCTTCGTACTGGCGGGATGAACGGAAAGATGCGAACAATGCGCCTCGTCAAGTATGTCTCTTCGTAGCTGCTCATAGTTGGGAACCACTACTCGACCTGCCTTCCACATAATCGACTCTGAGACAACAAAGTCGTCAAACTCATCCTTTACTTCCCGCATGTATCTGTCGCGAATCCACGGGTATGTCTGCTGACCTGCCACTATACGGTCCCAAAGACTGTTGTACCTAGGAGGTACAGAGATGGGAGAAGACGCACTGTCCTGCGGATGCCAATCCGTCAGTGCTGCAAGTAAGTCCCAAGTGTATAGCCAATTCATCGTACCCTCCGTGTGCGCTCTCCTGCTAAGGGCGTCTGCAACCACGTTTCCCTTACCAGGATGGTAAGAGATCGTGCAATCGTAGTCCTTCAGCAGCTCTAACCATCTATGCTGCCTCATGTTCAGCTCCTTCTGATCAAATATGTACTTCAGACTCTTGTGGTCTATGAAGAGCTCAAAGTTAACCCCATACAAGTAGTGGCGCAAGGTCTTCAGAGTGAAGACCACTGCCGCCAACTCAAGATAAGGCGTAGGGTAATTCTTCTCATGCGGTCTCAACTGTCTCAAAGCATAGGCAATCACATGCCCCCTCTGCATCAGTATTGCTCCCAAACCATCACCTGACATGTCTGTGTAAACCGCGTAGTCTTGTGTACCTGACGGTAGAGCAAGAATCGGAGCTGTAGTAAGTCTCTCCTTCAGTGTCCTGAAGGCCTGCTCGCACGAACTATCCCAAACAAAAGGTACTCCCTTCTGCGTCAAACGCGTCAAGGGTAGTACAATCCGCAAAAAGTTGCTGACAAAGCATCTGTAATAGCCTACCAACCCAAGAAAACTACGGATATGTGTCACTGTCTTGGGCTGCTCCCAAGACATCACTGCATCTATCTTCGCAGGGTCCACTGCGACACCTGCTCCTGAGATGACGTGTCCCAAGAATGAGACCTAAGGTAGCCAAAACTCACACTTACTCAACTTGGCATACAGTCTATGCTCTCTCAAGGTACCAAGCACTACTCTCAAGTTGTTCTCATGGTCCCATTCATTCTTCGAGTAAACCAGCACGTCATCTATGAACATCACAACAAACTTGTCCAAGTAAGGACGGAATACTCTGTTCATCATGTCCATGAATGCCGCGGGGGCATTCGTCAGTCCGAATGGCATCACTACAAACTCGTAGTGGCCATACCGTGTCCGAAAGGCTGTCTTCGGGATGTCTGTCTCCCAAATCCTCAACTGATGGTAACCCGAGCGGAGGTCGATCTTCGAGAACACCGAAGATCCATGTAGCTGATCAAATAGATCATCAATGCGTGGCAGAGGATAACGGTTCTTCACCGTCCTCTTGTTCAGCTGCCTGTAATCAATGCACAACCGCATGGTTCCATCCTTCTTCCGAACAAAGAGTACAGGAGCGCCCCAAGGTGAAGTGCTCGGCCTTACAAAGCCTAAGTCAAGCAACTCTTGTAGCTGCACCTTCAGCTCTCTCAGCTCTGCGGGTGCCATGCGATACGGAGCCATGGAGATCGGCTGCGTATCGGGAAGTAGTGAGATCTCAAACTCGATCTCTCTAACTGGAGGTAGTCCTTGTAACTCCTCAGGAAATACATCGGGATACTCTGACACAACTCTAATGTCTTGAGCCATCAGCTCTCTATCTGCAACCTCCTGAACAAAGGCAAGAAAAGTGTCACATCCCTGATCAACCAGTCGCTGTGCTCTCAGCACTGAAATGTACTCCATCCTGGAGTCCTGCAATGTCCCCTCAAAAGTGAACTCTGTCAAGCCGAGGATCCTGAAGACAACAGTCTTCCTGTAACAGTCGACTAAAGCATGATGTGTAGACAACCAATCCATGCCCAAAATCATGTCGAACTCGTCAAGTTGTAGTAGAATGCAGTCCGCAGTCATCTCGTGACCGCCTATGGACACTGGTAGCCCTCTAACTATCTCTGAAATCACGAACAACTGTCCGCCTGGCCCTCGGATGTGAAATGGAGGATCTACGTCCTCCGTGACTCTACCCAATGTAGCTAGTAACCTTACAGCAAGAAACGAGTGGGTAGCACCGGAATCAAACAACACGTGAAAAGGATGGCTCGAAACTGAAACCATACCTTTCACGACCGTGGCCGCGGACCGTGCCTGCTCAGCTGTAACTGCGTGAATCTGTCCCTGACGTATAGATCCGGCACTGGATCCTGCTGTGCTCTGAGCTGGTCTCTGCTGACCTCTGTACTGGGGGCTCCTCCCGGTAGCTCTTGAACGTGGTGGAGGTGGAGGTGGTGGAGTCTGTAACTGTGGGCACTGGGACCTGACATGTCCCACCTGCTGGCACTGGTAGCACCTGATCGCCCTGCTCGGCGTAGAAGATGGATCGGCACCCTCTGCGGGTCTCGCGCTCTGTGCTCCAAACATCTGCGACCCTGATGGTTGTGCTGCCTCAAAACCTCTACTGGCCAGTGCTCCCCCCAAAGTAGTCATGGGGGTTGAGCGAACACTGCCAGAAGAAGCCGTCCCTGTCAGACGAAAGCGTCGTGCTGACCGTTGTGGTTGGAACTGCCGCCGAATTGGTTCAGATGACCTCTGTGGTACTGGTGGCGGTCTAAAAGTACTCCTAAAACGTCTCTTACGGACGTCCTCAATACGCTCTGCTGTGTCAGTCACCTCAGCAATGGTAGTCAGTCTCAGCCCTACCAACTTCTCCTGAACGTCCTCCCTCATGCCACAAACAAACTTTTCCAGAGTCTCATCTAGAAAAGCAGCTGCAGAAGATGTGTGGCGTGACAACTCTGTGAAGCGCACAAAGTACTCTCACGTTGTCATCCTACCCTATCTCAGCTCTGCAAACAACCTGCGCTGTATCTCTCTCCACTTCCCTGAGAAGAAGTGGGCTCTGAAGTGGGTCTCAAAGTCTGTCCAAGTCGGCACACTCCTCATCTCAGACATAGTAGCCTCCCACCAGCGCTCTGCAAACCCAGTAAGTGAGAACTCCGCAAAGGGTAATCACGACTCTGATGGTGCCTAAATCATCCTGAATACCTTCATCACCATCATGAGCCACTGCTCAGCCTCGTCAGACGTACTCATGCCCTGGAACCTGGGTACTCCAGCTCTCTGGTAGGATGTGAAGACATCATGATGTCTCGGTGCAGTAGGAAGAACAAACCCAATGACCTCTACTCCTGCTACAGGCCCTTGTCCTGTCTCAGCTCTGTCGGCTCCTGACTCCCTCAGAATCTCTGCCTTAGGATGCTGGTGAATCTCCTCAGAGAATAGATGCCTGGCTCTAGCGGACTCATCCCTGGATGGGTGGTATGATGAGTCAGACAACTCCTCCATCCTCAGCTCCATCCCAGTCTGGCGCTCATCCAACTCAGTCTGTTGGGCAAGTATCTGGTCCTGTCTCTATCGCAGATCAACGAGTGCAGCTAACACCTGCGCCATCTCTCCTGGCGGATCACGAGCTACTCGTGGTGCCATGCTAATCCTCCCTGTATCGGATCATAGCATAGTTAAGAACACTTTAGGAAATAATCAGTTGTACTATTTCTCCTCTAGGGATACTTATATGAATGAAATGTTCTGGTGACTTGTGGTTACATAAATCTTTTGAATGTCAAAAATTTTCCCCAGTCGGCTTCATGAGAAATCAGAAGACTCTCGCTATTAAGTTATGTGAATGTGTATATCGGGGTAACTCTGCTCTGATACCAAACCTTCAACACCCATCCTCCCGAGGACCTTAGGTTACCCGTCAAACACGTCATTCGCCTACTCAACTAGATTAAGTTAATCTCATGCTTATGAAAACCTGGGGAAATTTTTCACCTTTTCACAACGTGACATTCACAAGATTTAAATTTGGCTAAGCAAGCAACCACAAGAAAACTAAAAGCGGAAGTAAGTAGTACCAGAACTGAATGATAACATATCCATTCATTTTCATTTCATTCATATACATGCTGAAGTTTCGCAACATTCAATATACATGTATGTATCCCAAAAAAATAACACTACAGAGGAGAACACAACAAACAATTGTCTAATGAGCTCCAAAAGAATATACCTGCTCTGTAAGTATAGCACCAAAAAGAAACAACAGCAGCCCAAACTATGTCGGCTACTCAGTCGCTGGACCTTTGCCTGCCACAGATAGAAAAGGGACAAGCAAGTATCTGTCACAAAGTTAAGTACAAATTCTACACAGTTCTACTAAGAAAAGTAGTAAGCACAGACTAGAACAGCTAGAAAAACAGTAAGGTAACTGTAGTGGACAAAAGAAACTAGCAAGTAAAAGTGGGTTAATCGATTCTTTTAAATTATTTACTTGCTTTCTAAAGTCTAACAAGAACACACTCGCTCACTACCACACTGTGTCTCCCTCGATCAATGCAACTAACCTAACAACAACTCAAGCCAAGAAGTAAGTCTGTGGTCTTGGTCTGGTTAGGACCTCGATATCCGGGTAGGACTTCAAAGGCCAGGTTGAACCTCACACTATGACTCTGAGGTATGGTGTACACCTCAGGGTTGGGGTGCCTCCGTAGGCCTGCGATGGTGTCTTGCATCCTAACTAAGTTCCCAACACTCCTTCTAGCTTATTCTCTCAACTCACATTGATCCTCGGTCGACACATGTGATAGCTCGCTCCCGAAGGTGTACGTGTAATTACAACTCTCTCTCAACATTCATTCGTCGTTAGTATCGACTAACGGTACTGTCATCATTAGTCTCGTAGCGGAAGAGTCTAAAGATCACATATCTCTTACCCCATCACAAGGTCATAAACCTGGCGGAAAGGTATTGATGAAGTTTTTAGTGTTTGTTACCCACTACCCCATCACCAGTGCACGACATGGTGGAAAGGTAATAATGAAGTCATCAGTGTCTTCTAACCACTACCCCATCACCAGTGCACGACATGGCGGAAAGGTACAAATGGTGATATTGATGTCTACTGACCACTACCCCATCACCAGTGCACGACTTAGTGGAAAGGTATTTATGGGACATCAATGTCTACTGATGAAACTTCATCTTAACTGGGCAATTGGTGAAATGTCACAAATCTGCTAATCACAATCCCATCACCAGAGCACAACCTGGTGGAAGAGTAATAATTATAAAGGTGAGGAAACCCTCGAAGGGATTCTTCTGCTCTCGCCAATCCCAGTGGAGTGTGGTCCAAGGGAAAGGCAGTGGTAGTACGACTACTACGCCACTAGAGGCAGGAAAGAGAAGAGGTAAGCCTGCTGGTCCTGACTTCCTCTCTCGTTGCTCAACTCCCGGAGGAGAAGAGCTAAGTAAAAACCAGACGAGCTCGTAACTAACAGCAGAGAGCCCCCAACCTAGGCTCTCAAAGAAAAACCAACGGGTCAGCGGAATGGTCTAGACAACTCGTGGATCCCAAAGAAGCGTAAAAACCAAAATCGAGCCGGCTCGAAGAAAACATGTACAAAGGACTGGGATCCTAGACCCATGCTCTCAATTTCCGCTACCCAAGCCTGAGCGACCTCATCTCCTGCTCAGGTGAGGGTTACCGCGCCCTCGCACAGTCGGAGTATATATCTCCATGACTGGCCACATGTGACATCACCATTTCTTTTATTTTCATTTTTCACTCTCAGTGTCTATGATTCCTTTGACTTATTTCACATCTACAAGTTATCGGTCCTAAACCCGAACTTGTTCTTACAAGTACCTCAACCGATCGAAGGTCAGGGATACAGACCTATTATTAGTCTCTTTCATCTTTCACTGATGAACATCGTATCCTAGGATCTTTGACTACCAGATTTGTAACATATTTCTTTCCTATTTTGCCCAAGATTCACAACACATACAAGATCTAGCTACTTAAATATTTTTACTTTAAGGCATCAGGAAATCAGTTCATAGATTGGAGGAGTTAAACTCCTTACCTTACTTAGAGTCAGATGATAAGTCTTATACAAGGGACACCAAGGAAATTGACCCAACTCACAGGTACTCATTAGTGTGCACATGCAACATGATGTTTTACACTACTTATGGTCTACTACAAGTATTACTGAACTCTTTTCAAGTCAATACCACAGCCCACAATATGAGCCAAGCATGCCAAATATACAAATTCCATAAAGTCCTATTTTCATGTGTGATCCCAAATATATACATATACATATATATCAGCCTATAGCTCACAAAACCAAATACTTGGTCTCTTTATTATTAAATTCCCAATTTCAACACACATTCAGTCACATGGAACCATGAATGTACCACCCAACTAGCAAAGTTTATCATCAAGTTTGTCCTCAATTTATTAATCAATATCATGGAATTCGAGCCCACCTTCCTAAGTATCAATAGAGGGCTAATGCACAACTCTAAGATGGGTCTTAAGAGGGACTCTACCATTTCAAAAGTCATCACACAACAGTAGTAAAATGCATGTGCACTGTTATATGCACAACATCACACATAACAATTCAAGGCATCTAATTCCTTTCAATTTCTCACCCAACTTCATGGGATTCACCTTCACCAATTTAAGCAACATATAATCTTTAAAGTTCAACAATAAGAAGTTCATTATGAGGGCATTACATATTCCAAACATGCATATATTCAGCCTATAAGTTTTATGCGTACTTTATGAACATAGCAGCAGACACATAGTCGTTCAAGGCCCCAAAACCCTCTCAAATTCTCATGCATACTCATGTCTTCCAACACCACATGATCTACTATAAATTGATGCTCAAGGGATAACAAAACCGTGGCTATTAGGCACTCAAAATCACAAACATTCAGCAACGAAAGTGCATGCGTGTACAGCAACTTATCACAGTGAACCATCAGTCCAAAACCATCAACTATTCAACTAAAAATCCATTTCCTCTAAGGGGTTAGGTTTCTATATAATCACTCATATCAAGTATGAGGAGAACTCAATGATTTGGGATTTTAAAAACCACGAATTGATGCTTGCTAATGGATCTTACATGCATGAGGACAACTGAAAACTCGGCCACAGTTGTCTCTGAACAGCAGCCATTTTTCCCCAAAATCACCACTAAAACCTAAACTAAAGGCATGGATTTCATGGGTTTTATAACACCCATCCTAACAGCAACCAAGAGCACAAAAATGGCTCTTAAGATCGTACAAAATCATGCATAAAATGAATACAAGGAAGGATCACTGATTTGAAAATTTCAGCTGAACTGCCATGATGGACATCAGCCCTTTCTCCCCCAAAACCACCTCCAAATTCGAAACCTAAGCCATGGATTGAAAGCAAATTTAAAGGAGACACAATAAGAAAGTAAAATCACCCAAAAGGGCTTAAAGAAACTCCCCAAACGTGCATCAATTCGGATCTAAACATGCATGACCAGATCTGAACTTCCACAAATTTCGTCCACAAGAAGCCACAAAAACCCAATTTATCACCACCAAAATCCAAAACAAATGCTCAACCAAAGATCTGGGTTTTTAGGTGATTTAAATCCACTTAATGGCAGCAAGAGAGGGGTATATTTGTACCTAAAAACCGAGCTCAAGAACAAGGTGAAGAACAACCACTTGATCAGCCTTCAAAGCTTGATTTTTGATCCAAGCTTGGCTTGGACTCAACATGCACTTGGTGGAGAAGAAGCTCCTTCCTCCCAGCTTTAATTTGAGCCCAAGAAACTCAAATTTGGTGGAGATTTGGGTGGTGGATCAAAGAGAGAAGGTGGAGAAGAAGGAGTGGTCGGCCATGGAGCTCTTAAGAACAAGAAGAGAAGAGAAGGGAATGAGAGGGCGTGGACTCCATTTGAGATGAAGGGGTGGTTATATGATTACTTGGGTAATTTGCACACTAAACCCACAATCTTCTCAAATTTGCACTTAGGGCCCACCCATGAATAGTAACCAACATTCTCAACACTTAGTCAAATCTACACTTAGCCACATATGACTTCCCAATTCTTACCCTCTTCATGGCCAATAAGCTCACACATTTGATCCATCATTTAAACTTAGTTAGTCTTTAGGTTTTAGGGATATTACAATCATAAAAACCTCAAAGAGAGTCTCGTCCTCGAGACTCCAATTCAATGGTCAGAACCATCACTGGAGCAACTTTTGCGAGCTCCATCTCCGGTGGACGAGCATCGACGGCCTCCTCCAGACCATGTCGTGCCTAGATCATGCCTCAAGCTACCTCGACCAGCTTCCAGGATGCTTCAGAGAGCTCTATCGGGTCCGGAGAAGAGAGGCAGAGCTCCAGGCATCTCGCTGAAGTCACAATCCTGTCTCCAGGCTCGCGGAGGAGGAAGACTATCAGAGCGTACAGGCATCGTCCGATTGCCCAGATCGGACGGTCTAACTTGGGCCATGTCTACACCCCCGAGCAGGAGCAGCAGCCGTCCGATCTCGATGATCAGATGATCCAAGTGGAGCCACGTTATCGCCCCAAGTCTTCTCTCCGTGCCTTTAGGCTCAGGGTGCCCGAGCCTTGTCCGAGTCTCCGGAGTCTCGCCCTGAGTCTGAGCCACCTCTGAGCCTCAACCGAGCCTTTGTCGACCACCAAGCCTAGCCGCACGTGCCAAGTCACGCGCAGGCTGGGAAATTTATAGGGAGGCCCTGGAAACTTCTTATAATTGCATTCAGGTCATGAAGCACGTGCAACCCACGCATGCTTGGGGTAAATAGCAACCAACCCCCTCCGGGGTTTAATAATTGCAATTCTACCCCCGCGTGTATGGGTAATTTACAGGGAAGTCCTCGTACCTTATTTTATTAGCATTTTGGTCCTCTCAGGGACCTGTTTGTAATATTTTCCTCTTTATTTTTCATGTTTTCTTGCATTTATGCCCCCAGACTCTTTCGTTGATATCTTGAGCATCCGAGCTCCGTTTTAATTGATTATGGTCTCATTTCTTAGATGGTTTCATTATCTATCTAATGGCTTGACTTGCTTTCTGATTTGACACTCTAATTCGTGATGATTAAATTTAGTAACATAGTGTCTTTTGTTTAATGCCTTCTCCTGCCTTGTAATAATGTATCAATGGAATTCGCTTCGTAAATTGAAACTAAAGTTGATTGCTATTAATTTCTCAATAATTGCACCTAGGTAGGGTATATTCGTACTTATTTACATTCACATTTCATGGCATTATGAAAAATCAAATAAAAAAAGTTTAAAAATGTCTGCATTGTCTGTCCTTGTGCATTTTGACCTATGAGCTATTAATCCAACACTTAATCTGAATAATAAGAGTCTAGATTCATACTTAAGAGGCTCATGTCCCTGAGTTTGACCTAGGGATTGCCCAAGTAAAATAAAAATCGACCATTTTTTATTAATTTATATGGTTCAAAGCGGTTTTGATGGATCCAATTCGACCGACTACAATGCATTAAAATGACTTATTAAAAGGCCGAATTCCGGGTCTGTCAAATGGCGTCATTTTCAGGGACTTGGCTCATCTTTTGTTTATTAGATTTTTAGTATTTAATTGAGTGTTAATTTTTAACTCATAGGTTTTGTTATTGTTTACATTATTGAAAATTCTTTGATTTATATCTGACGCATGTTTTTGTGGCAGGGCCCTTGGTGCTCAAGGAGGCGAGGAGCAGGAGTTCCCGCTGCGAGGAGCCGCAGAAGAAACATTGGAGAAAAATTAAAGAAAGAAAAAAAATTGTCTTGCGTTATTTCATTCAATGTAATAATCGTCTTTACAGCGGTCTTCGTTTGAAGACTCGTATGTGTAAATGACCGATAGTATTCATGGTTGTGTGGGGATCGCCCCACTTGAGTGTCGACCTAGGATCAGGCGTGCGGCTCTCCGAGCTATCTCGCATTATTTTTTATCTTATTTATTTGATCGTAGGTAGGACACACAATAAATTTAGACGCGCGTAAGCATCGCTTCACTTAGCCAAAAATAAAATCTATTTTTCCCGCTAATAGAAGCATGTTAGGTGCGGTTTTTCATCGACTTGCATACATTTAGTTTTGCGTTTTCAAATCAGACTTGTTTTCTCGAATTTGGCCCAAGGCACTGCGAGTTTTCTCTCTTAGCCTAGATCATGATTTTATCGATGCATCGGTTTTTTCTCAAACTCCCTTCCAGGCTTGATCACCTAAGACTAAATGGAAATTGGGAATGAGCGGTAGACGAAGAATTATTGATTTATGTTCACATTTAATCAGTGATAACCTTAAGCTAATAATTGGGACTGATAATGCAAGTTGATTACAAAATGGAGTAAAAATAATAATGTTTTGGGAGAGCAATACCCTTGTTTACATAGGATGTTTTGATTCAAATTTTTTCTTAATCCTTGTGTAAATCAGATTATTTTTAATCATCAATAAAAATGACATGATAATTAACCAACACTTGTTGGTTTCACATGGGAGTTGGTGAATCAAAGGGTATTGCATGGTTGATTGAGCCTTGATTGCTTCGACACCCTCCCTTAGACCTTAGATGCTCCATTTATCTCCGCAGAATCATTCGCTCATGTGTACATCCATCCTAAATTCTTCGTTCCCCTTGGGTCTCCTCAGCTTCATCTATCCATCTCTTTACTTAGATTACTCTCAGCCTGTGTATAGGGGGACCTGAGTCTCCGTGATTTTCTTACACATTTATCCTTTCCTTGATACTTAGGTTATTTAAGTATAGGGGGTGTCCTCCTCAGTTCCTGTATATTCTTCTATACTTTAAATGGAGCTGTGTCTTTGTGTCACTTAGTGCTATGAAGACATAGCAAAGTTTAAGTATATGGGGTATACCGTATATACAGTATATATGTACTATACCCATAGCTATATTTTGAAAAAATTTGAAAAATTTAAAACTTTGTGGGCTAAAGTATATTCTTATGAACTAAGGGTGGACAAAAGGTTTTCAAGCTTTGAAAAATTTTCTATAATATATTACATTATTTTTTAAGAAAATATTTTGAAAAATAGTTCGAAAATGGTTTTTACATGTTTTAAAAATCGTTTGAAAAATGTTTGTAAAAATTTATATATGTGTGACATGGCTTGGAAAATGTTTTCAAAACTTGTTTTCATTAAGGGCAAATGAGTTTAACTTGTGTTCTAACTTTATTCCAAAATTTCATAAAAATTTGAAGAAAATAATAATAATAAATAAATATTAGGAAGGAGTTGGTTTTTAATCCATGACATTTTCACTTTCACACAGGATCAGTGATGATTGAGAACACTTGGTTTAAGAGGTCTTGAGATTTTAGGTTAACCAGCCATAGCCATCAGGGTATTTGACTTAAATATCCACATTTCCCTAGTTTAACAGATTTGCGTGCTATATTGTGTGCTTAGTCTCTACCGTTAAGAATATGATCAACACTTGACATTACACGACTGCAATTATGATGAGATGAGTTGAAATTTCACTTGAGGGACTGGGATGAGGGATTCAAGTCTGGACTTGATCTAATGATGCTCGAGGATGGGATAAAATCATTGAAGGCTTCATGAAACCTGAGTGTCAGCAATTTCAGCCAGTATGAGAACTCGATTCTCGTACTAATCTCTTAATATTCACCTAATTGTCAGGGTGTGAATAAAATAAAAATGTTGATCAGTGTGCATCAACTCTTGGTAAAAGCAGTGGAGCTAGACAAAAAGAATACAAAGAAATATAAAATTGTTGAAAAAAGCTCTCATTCTACAAAGTGAATTATCAAAGAGCTTCCACCAAAGGCGAGCGCTCCTAACCATTTCAAAGTGTCCACTTGGACCACCGCTATTAGGACCAGGAGTCGGGTTTGCACCAAAAAAGGGCTCTGCATCGTAAATGCTACAAGTCTTGGTGTAGAAGGTATAATAGATACTCAAAAAAGGCACACCACGGTGTATCCCCAAGAAAACAAGTGCAGACGACTCTAACTTCTCTTGACGGACGCACTGATCAACACAAAAAATATGCATTGAGTAATAAGACAGTCGAGAGAATCCTTGTTCCAATGAGAGGGAGAGAAGAAATAATACAATCCTAATGTTGTATCCTTAGTTTATATGTATACAAGAGAGAGTCTGGAAAATTAGAGAAATTGGATACCTCTTGATTAAGGCTGGATTGAGTTTTGAAATTTTGGATCTCTAAAATTGGGAGTTTTTGAATGGATCAGATCATGTACGCACATGCACAAGGGGGTTAATCCAGCTCATTCATTTTTGAGATGCTCGGGAGCAAGCAAAGTTTAAGTATAGGGGGTGATGAAACTCGATTTCATCATCTTAATTTTCCTATATTAACCCCCTTGCTTAAATTAATGTCAATAAAAATCATTATAAAACATTATATATATTTGAGTCATAGAATAAATTAAAAATGAAAAAAAAATAACAAAACTAAAAATCATAGTATTTTTATACCCTTAAAAATGCTCATAAAAATATTTCTCCCCTTATTTACCGTGTTTCCATTTTTTATCAACATGAAACTTGTAGATCTCATCGAGATCTACAACTTTCATGTTTTGAGTTTTTTCCAAATTCGGCCCTTTTCTCCTCGTTTTTCACGCATCTTTGTCTGAATAACCTGATTGAGCCACATGGCTCTTGCTGGTTGAGCCACGTGGCCCGCTCCTTTGGGCGTCGCATGCCCCCATTTCTCCACCATTCGATCACCTACGGATGCATCCATCCCAGCCACTCCTTCCCACAATCATCCTCCACCATTCGATGAATAATCAGATCTCATCACGGTCGTACATTCCTGCCTTCTTCACCTCTTGCCACATGTCCTCCTCCATCGTCGCCCAATCGTTCTACAATGCCTCAATCTCAGTCGTGAATCACCGCCTTCAACAGCCACCATCCGAAAGGACCAGATTTCATCTTGTTCGTTCGCCTCCACCGGCCTCTTCTAACAACACGTGTCACTCTCCTCAGCATTCGATGGTAGCCTGATAAATCTAATTGGGATCGCCCACTCGCGTCCATTTCTCAACCGTTGGATTGCGAGATCCAACGATTGAGACTTCATCTCCTACCTTCGGCCCCTCCACTCTCCCACGTCCACCACCTTGTGCACGCCTCACCCCCTTCCCATTAGCACCACCTCCTCGACAGTCCCTTCGTCTCGTCGACCACCCTTTCAACCGGCTCGTTTTTATTTAATTCAAATACCACACCACGACAAAGCCCTTTCCTCCCTCCTCCTCGCGGGTACCCATTCTCCCCACGATCCCCTCTCCTTCGCTCCACATCTTCCAACCTCGACCTCCCACCTTCAAATGCACCCTCATCGCTGCCACAGCACGATGTCCACCTTTACGAGAGGCTCCACCCAGCACCACTCTGCCTCCCCGTGACAGGGGGAGGTCGGATCGAAGGCGCCAAGACGACGACACCTCTGATGTCGACCCTGGCCAAGGTAGGTCAGTTCGCTGGCGTTACTTCGTCGACAAGCTGCTCCGCATGGCTGACGGGGTTCGGCGAAGACCAAAGCTCCTTTTAAGAGCCCAAGCACAAGCCCTTCCTCCGCCGTAGACCAGGTAACTCCTTTATCTTCCTCTGTATTTTATTCCCATTTCTCAGAATTAGTCAGGAATCCCTACGCACTTTCACCCTCCATGGTTCATCTCTTTAGCTTCTCCTTGCCTCCACCTCCTTCGCACAATCATCAGTGAACCACCTTCCCTTCTCCAAGACCTGTCCCCTTCCGCCCCACCTCTTCTTCGCCTCACCAGAGAAGAGCTCCGGTCTCCCATCCTCCCACACGAATGAGACCCCATCTCACTCACGAGCACCCGCATTTCGCATGCTTCGGCTATTTGCACTAACATTACAGGACCCTTCATCAATGGCCAGAACCATCGCCGGAGAAACCTTCGCGAGCTCCATCTCTGGTGGACGAGCATCGATGGCCTCCTCCAGACCATGTCGCGCCTAGACCGTGCCTCAAGCTACCTCGACTAGCTTCCAGGATGCTTTAGAGAGCTCCATCAGGTCTGGAGAAGAGAGGCGGAGCTCCAGGAATCTCGCTGAAGTCCCAATCCTGCCACCAGCCTCGCAGAGGAGGAAGACCGCCAGAGCGTACAAGCACCGTCCGATTGTCCAGATCGGACAGTCTACCTTGGGCCACGTCTACACCCCCGAGCAGGAGCTGCAGTCGTCCTATCTCGATGATTGGGAGATCCAAGTGGAGCCATGTTATCACCCCGAGCCTCCTCTCTGTGCCTTTAGGCACGGGGTGCCCGAGCCTCCCGACTCTCGCCCCGAGTCCGAGCCACCTCCCGAGCCTCAACCGAGACTCTGTCGACCACCAAGCCTAGCCGCACGTTCCAAGTTACGTGCAGGCTAAGAAATTTATAGGGAGGCCCCGGAAACTTTTTATAATTGCATTCAGGTCCTGAAGCACATGCAACCCACATGCGCTTGAGGTAAATTGCAACCAACCCCCTCTGGGTTTTAATAATTGCAATTATACCCCGTGCATGTGGGTAATTTACAAGAAAGTCCTCGTGCCTTATTTTATTTGCATTTAGGTCCTCCTAGGGACCTATTTGTAATAGCTTCTCTATTTATTTTTCATGTTTTCTTGCATTTATGCCCCTGGACTCTTTTGTTGATATCTTGAGCATCCAAGCTCTGTTTTAATTGATTTTGATCTCGTTTCGAAGCTGGTTTCATTGTCTATCTAATGGCTTTACTTGATTTCTGATTTGACTCTTTTATTCATGATGATTAAATGTAGTAACATGGTGTCTTTTGTTTAATGCCTTCTCCAGCCTTGTAATAATGTATCAATGGAATTTGCTTCGTAAATTGAAACTAAAGTTGATTGCTATTAATTGCTCAATGATTGCACCTAGGTAGGGTATATTTGTACTTGTTTACATTTGCATTTCATGGAAATATGAAAAATCAAAGAAAAAAGTCTAAAAAATGACTGCATTGTCTTTGCATTTTGACCTATGAGCTATTAATCCAACAATTAATCTGAATGATAAGAGTCTAGATTCATACATAAGAGGCTCATGTCTCTATGTTCAACTCTGGGCTTGCCCAAGTAAAATAAAAATCAACCGCTTTTGATTAATTGATATTATTTTTAAGTAGTTTTTGATGGATCCAATTCGGTCGACTGCAATGCATTAAAACGACTTATTAAAAGGTCGAATTCCGGGTCTGTCACAGAGCATGCAACTTTGTTATTTTCTCCTCTAGACACCATCATGTTCTAGCTTGATGTGCTGCATAATTTGAGGAAATTAGATCTCTTTGATTCACGCCATGTTCAGAAGGATCTGCAACCTCCATCGAATCGATCAGCATCTGCATCAAAACTCACCTCCATGTCCAGCTTATAAATTGGGCTCCGCCACCCCCAAATCCAATTTTGATCCCTCTACAAACGATCTTAGCCCCTCAGACCCATTCCTACCTCTTTCCCTTGGAGACAACATCAGATTAGGAGGATTTGCATCAAGGAGGATCGTTTGTGGTTGTAATTCAATCCATCATCGGAGGAGCTCCGTCGACTGGTTTCGCCTCCTTGACTCCGATCAATATGAGGCTTCTTTCCTTGCTTTCTAGATAATATCTTAGTTGTAGTTTCGATACTCACCTTTAACTCTAGCTTTAATTCCATCTTTAGGTTTAATTTTAGAAATCCCCAATTTGTTTGGAGCTTGAGATCTAGGTCAAATTCCATTGTCTCAGACCATGCCTTCGACCCATTTTCAAATCACTTCAATCCACATCGTTTTCTCCACGATTCCCTCTACTTGTTCAACACAGATCCACCGTGGATATAGGAACAGAGCTCCATCCGTCAACCACTGCTAGAGCTACATCACCATCTTGCCCTCATCTGCTTCCAGCTTCATTCTTTGGTCGTGGCGACTCGACATGAGCCTAGGAACATTTTGGTGTAGTTCTTGCGAACCGAGGAACCCTATGGAGCCCAATCGAGCATCTAGACCTCCTTTAGGTCCTGTAGAGAAGAAGGAGCTCTGGATCCTTCTTCGAGACTCCCCAGTCTCATCGGAGCTGACCGTCGCACGCGGAGGACCCTGACCATCTGTAGCCATTGTTCGATCAAGGATTCGTCGCTAGAGCACGGAGAAAAGCTCAATTGTAACTTGTCGGGCATGTGTTTTCTTCAACAATTCTTTGTAATCCCCTCTCGTCTGTCCGATCAAAAACACGGTCCATATATAATCTGGGTTGTCCAGTTTATTCGAAGGGTTCTCAATCAGGAATGTTCGACCATCCACGTGGCATGCAAGGAACGGTTAGATCGAAGCGGTTTAAGTGGTAAAAATTGCAAGTACTGCCCTCTGCCTTTTTGTACTTCATAATTAGTATTGTAAATATTTAATTAAGTTCAAACCTTTGTAGACAAATTACGCGTATGCCCTCAGAACTTCTTAATATTGCACTTTAGTCTAGTGCCAGATCACCTCATGTAGACCCATACGTGAGTGGACATTTTGCATGTATGTCCGTCGGTATTTGTAATTGGTAGTTAGTCCTAACAAATCAAGTTAGAATTCAAAAATTGTGGTTATTTTGCATGTGACCCCTGAAGTTTATTTTATTTACAAATATACCCTTGCCAGCTTGATTTATTTTTATTTTGCACTTCTATTTTCTAAAAATAGTTCTAGTGCTCTAAAAATCTTACAAATAGATGTAAGTGCTTGATTGGATGTTTGTTCATGATGCATATTTTGTTTAGCATTTTACTTGCAATTACTATGTATTCAAAAACAAAAGGAGTTATTTTATTCCATGTTTGCCTTAAAAATCCAAAAATTATAAAACCTCTTCTAGATATCCCCCAAAATAGCTACTATTTATTATCCTATTTAATCACTCCAGACCAAAATCATAAAAAATATCAAAAGAAACTCTAAAAAATAGCAAACCCTTGCTAACCCTAAAAAATATAAATTGTATTTTAAAAATCCAAAAAATAACAATCTGGCCTATATTATATATTATCTACTATATATTAAAATTGGTTTTGAGAAATTTTGAACCCATTTGCTATTTTTCATTCTCAAATCAATCCTTCCTATTTAAAAATTCCATGTTTTGGACCTTTTCTGATTTTAAAAATACAAAAAATAAATAGATAATTCCTAGAAATTTCACAAAAATAAAAAATTATTTCAAAAATATAGAAATATTTTATTTTGAAATTTTTGACTATATTTGTCTATATTTATAATTATAGTACCCTATATAGATATATACATATATACTATTATATATGCCTACTATTATTAATTATTATAAACACCCTAAATATATTTTAAAACCTTTAAAAATGAAAAAGGTTGTTTTTCCTATATTTTTTATTTTTATTATATATTATACAAGTATTATACATATTCCTTCTAGTATACATTATACATATATATACATACATATATACTCTTATATATATATATATTAATTGCATATTAAAAAGAAAACAGAAATTAAAATCAAAAATTAAAAATTATATATTAAAAAATATTT
This sequence comes from Ottelia alismoides, assembly GCA_037367405.1. NCBI lineage: Eukaryota > Viridiplantae > Streptophyta > Magnoliopsida > Alismatales > Hydrocharitaceae > Ottelia > Ottelia alismoides. The sequence continues at coordinate 151,660 of JAZKJV010007541.1, read as the reverse complement.
AAGGAATTGAAAATCCATATAAAAATATTGAGTAAATATTATGCATATATATACATAGATGCACAACTTATTTATTTATAAATAATATACCTGTTACATCCCTTGTTCCCTGAGTTTGACACCCTACCATACTTGTCCACCATACACACTTATTTGTACGGTTTTATAATAAATTTTGATCCACTTGCTTTGATTGTTTTATTGTTTTTGTGGGTTAATTACTAAGATTGTCATTGAGCTTTGTGTCAGTCACTTCAGCGGCTGAGGTCTGCCTTATGTGACCTCACGACTGCTCAGCTCTGCTTTCTGGGCTCTTTCACCTGTGTAGGTCTTTGAAATTTGTTTGAGTTCTCAGCTCCCTTAAACATTTTATTTCCATGGCCTTTCAAGTTTGACCCTTCTCCTCCCCTTTTTTGTGAATTATCATTATTTCTTCTCCTTTCTTGAACTAACCATTCTACTCTTGTGGCTGGTTCCACCAGCTTCGCATAGACAGTGTACCTTATAGTGGATATTATAGATGCAATATCAAGGTGCAACCCTCTTTCAAAATGTTGGCACTTGTCCTCTTCTTTTGCCAGCAGTTCATGACAAAATTAAGATAAATCTAAAAATCTCTTCTTATATTCTACCATCGATAATCCTCCTTCAGTCAAAACTAAAAACTCGCTTTTTTTGGTAAACCCTTGGATAGAAATAATCATTAAATTCAGTCTAAAATAATTGCCAAGTACGGGAAGCGAGGTTTGGATATTTATTCATGACAGATTTTCACCAATCGTAAGTACTCTCTTAAAAAGAAACATCGCATACTTCAGCTTTTGATCGCCTGTGTAGTCCATCAAAGTGAATACCCTTTCTGTCTTCTCAAACCAATTTCTAGCTTCCTTTGGATCAACTTTTCCTTTGAAATGTTGTACCAAGTTTAAGGAGATGTTCATATGGTAACTGTTATTCGCATGCATATAGTCGAACAGATTGCGTAGCCATTGAACCAACGTCTGAGCGATCAATTATGATGTATCTTGTAAGACATTGTTCGATGACTCGTTCCTATTGTGAGGAGCTAGTACATTCTTAGGAGGTTGTTTTGCAGCCATCACTTCTTAAGACAAAAAACATATTGTTTAGAAATTCAATAAATATTCTGAATAAAGTCTTGACCGCTAAATCTTCTAGCCTTGACAACATGGCAACCATAAATCTAAATCTCTTCCTTTGATTTTCATCAAAACCTAATACATAAACCAATCATTCTTTGACAAGACAACAGATCAAAATTCCAAATTCATGATATGAATCAAAACCCGCAACATCCACTCTGATACCACAAATTATCACGGCCTGTTCCGCTGGCCGAGACGAGCATGGCATATATCCTTATGATATTCCTTATCTTAATTAAAATGTTCATAAAAGTTTTGGCATTAATTCCTATATAATTTGAAGTTCCCCCAAAGTACACACATATACTTAAAATAAGATCTTCCATACAACCACAGCTATATTAATCAAAATTCATCATCATCAACACAATCAAATCCATATCTATCATCCATATAAATATAATATATATCGTATATATACATAAATTTTTCACTCATAATCAATAGCTCACATAGATATACGTCTCCCAAGTTAAAAAAAATACCGACTACTATATCATTAATTCATAAGTCTTCCTCTCCAATCAGAAACCAAACCTAGAGGGTGATTTTTTTGGATATTTACATTTGTATTTATTTTGAAGTGAATACTGTCAGATTATGCATATATGTTAGCGGCTATATATGTATTTGACCTTGTCATTGAATCCTGACTTGTATGCTTCGTGTATTAGAAAAACTTATCTTCTATGAATTTTACACATTCACTTCATCTTTATCAAATAAGAATACAAATATCGATATGATTCATATATGTATTAAGGAAACCATATCCTTATAAAATACAGATACGAGTTTGAATAAGATATTTATCGAATCCAAATACAGATCGAATAAAGTACAGATTCGAATATGGATCGAATAAAAAGCGAATACAAATACATATTGAATAAATAATGATTCTGAATATGGATCCAATAAACATGGGATCTGAATAGGGATCGAATAAAGACTACATACAAATACGAATTGGATTGTTATCAAAGTTCATACTAATTTGAAAAAATGACAATGTAATATAAATAAGTTGCATCATGATAAAAATATTTAGTCAGTCAAACTATCCATCTACACTAGAATGGATATGGTACTATATATAACTCAAAAAGATATGTTGTTCTGTTATGAATGACATACCTCTTGTAAAGTATGCTGAAATAATCTACCCTAAAAGCATTATCTTAACAAAATGCAATTAAGATCATCCAACCATTTTAAAAAAAGATATTATTGTGTAATCATATAACTGTAATTAGAAAAATATGTTAATGTTCCGAACTCGCCATTTATCTAGGACAACTCTCTTAAATCAACATGCATTACATTGCAGCAATTTATAATGTAAAATCAACAATATATAAGAAATATGCAACTAAACATTAAAAAAACACTTAACGTTTTGTCTTTCAAATAAACTAATAGTCACTAAAAGAAATTTCAAATAAAACATGTTTAAAATAAGGTTACAAGTAGTGGATTTTAAAGATGTTCTCTCTCCAAATAAAACATGTCCATCATGACATGTGATCCTCATGAGACACATCCATGATTTCCATGTATACTTTACACCATAATTAATATAAAGTATACATATATCATGAGATATTAAAAACTACTAGTTCATCTAAGTTGACTACTCCAAAGATATTCTCTTTCCAATTTGATTGAATATTTCAGTATCATCTATAGTTGATCCTTCGAAAACTTGACTAAAATCAAATGCATATGTGATATCATCGATGAGCATGGGCAATGGACCTAAATTTACAATTAAAATAAAATAAATCAACTTCTTATTAAAATTTCAAGTAACTTAATGACAATTAGATGCTTAACTTACCTCCTTTTCACTACCTTCAACCAATCCTTAGCACATATAAGTGCTTCCACAGTATTAGGTGCTAACCTACTACAATATATCTCTTCATCCACTACTAAATGTAGATTCAGATACTACAGTAGATGTTGGACCATCCAGAATATCTCTTGTCATCCTAGACAAAATGGGATATGTACCTTGATAGACTCGCCACCACTGAAAAATATCGAAAGTTGCAGCGAATGTATTGGGATCACTCACTCCGTCATCAACGTAGTGGTCCATTCTATCTTTTACAACTTATTTTGAGAACTTTGCTTCAGAAACTGAGCAAATTTTTATTACTTTCTTTCTCATTGGTCTGATTCATCATGCCCACATTTTTTTGCATCATGGGAAGAACGTGAGGCAGAACAATAGACAAAAGTTGAAGAAGAGTACTGGACAAATAACTTTTTCAATAGAGAAGAAACTTTCCCAGTTTCATGTGAAGCATTCTCACCATAAAGTTGTCTAAAATAAAGTTCAACATAACTCATCATATATTTTGGATCTAGAAAGCATGTTGTTGCCAACATGATGTTACTTGTTGACAATATTTTCCAAACCATGCCTTCATTATCATAGCCATTCGAGTAATGGTTTATTCAACATCTGCACATCACTCCAAAGGAGGGTGTAAATTTCACAAAATTATCCATAAAAAGAGATTTGAAGTAGGATATTTTATCCCAAAAAGAAGTTCTGTCATATCATAGAATATTTCAAATAATTTGCAATATTTTAAACTTGAGTCCATTCTTCACCTGAAGGATATTTATTGTATTTGAGAACATATATATAATAAATGCTGAAGTGTCTTGATGATCTAAAGAAGATTTTAGCATTAAGTATGTGGAGTTCCAGTGGTTGGAGACATCAAGTGATAAAGACTTCTCACAAGAAGAATTTACCTCCTTAATAGCTTCTTGAAATTTCTCTTGATGCTAAGGAGAACCACTGATGAACTTCATTGTTTCTCTTATTCTATCAATCACTGTTCAATTTCCTTTTCAGTCATCATTCACAACTAGATTGATGATGTGCGCAACATATCACACATGAAAAAAACTCACCACCTATGACAAGGTCCTTCTGAAAATCTAACCTTACACTTTTAGTAGCAACATCATGGGTAGAATCATTGTAAACTATTGTCGAAAACAACTTATGGAATAGATTCCATTCAAGAGCATTCTTTATAAACTTTTTACATATTTTTTCTCCAGTTCATCTTCCTTCAGCATGCATAAAATTTATGATTTTTGTAACTTCCAATCATTATCTAAAAATGAAATATAATGCAAAGTGCATTCTGCTCTGACGAGATGTCCAATTATCCATTGTAAAACTCACTCTACAAGGAAGTGACTCAAACAATTGTGTTAGTTTCTTCTTCTCATCCTCATACATAGACATAAAAACTTTTTCAAAGTGATTCTTGATTCATTTGAAAGGATGGATTTATCGACATGACAAAGTCTCTAAACCCAATGTATTAGACCATGGAAAATGGATATATGTGCAAAATAATCATCTCTGCAAACTTCATCTGACTCAACTCATCATCGAACTTGTACACAATAATATTAGAGGTTGATTCCTTTTACACGATGACTAAGCAGAATGTATCAGGATTTAATTAAGTAATGTAAACAGTGTCGATGTAACGCAAGAAATTCTCAAATAAAAATATTTATTCTAAGTGGAAGAATATGCTTTTTATTTAACCAGTATACCATCGAACTCAAGGGAGTAACAAATAAACGAGGGTTATTAATTATTTAAAACTAATATAGATTTTTGTTTTCTTTTTCTAATTTTTAATTTTCCTTTTTATGAATTTTTATGGATTTTAATGAATTTTAACTTTTTGATTAATTTTACAATGGTTTATATTTTTTATATTTTCTTATTTTTAATTTTAGTTGATTTTAATTTTGCAAACTTTTATATCTTTTTAATTTTCCCAAAATCAATTGATGATTATGATATATACAAAATGAAAAGAAAGCCTTTTTGTATTTTTTAAAAAAATATGTGAAATTAAATCCAAAATTAAATGAATGTCATGTTTTTATGTTTTAATTATTTTTTACTAAATTTGTTGATTTTTATGGTATTTTTAATAATTTAAAGTTGAAAACAATTTTAAAGTAATACTATATATTTATTTTTGTGGTTTTTAAAATATAAAATAGAATAAAATAATCTGGAAACTAATTTTATATAGAGATTTTTAAAAAAACTTTAATTCAAGTCCTAAAATATATTTTTCTGATATTTTATATGATTTTTATAAGTTTTTGTGAATATTAAAATTTTAGTGTTTTCTGTTTGTATATTTGCTTGGTTTTATATATGTAATAAAATACTATAAAAGTGAGCTATAATAAGTTTTTTAGAATTTTTCAAATAATTTTCGATTTTTTTATTTTTGAATCTTAAATAGTGAAAATGTATTGTTTTGAATTTTTATAATAGAAAATAAAGTTAATTTTCAAAATAGAAATTATTATAGTGAAAACTGATTATTAGAAACTTAACTTGATTTATATGGAGTTTTTGGATTAAGGTAACTACTTAATCTAATAAAAATAAGCAATAAAAGAAAAAATAGCTTTATAGGGACCTAAATGCAATTTATAGAAAGCTTTAGAACAATTAATAACAAAGAAATAAATCCAAGGTAAGAGATGCAATTTATCCAGAGATATCAACTGAAGAGCATACACATAACAACCTAGGGTATTAATGCAATTTAACAGAACTTTCTATCATTTTATTACAGTTGAAAAGTTCTAGAGAAAATACGAAAAACACCATCTTCTAGTTCAAGAGGACCAAATTGCAATTAAAAGAAACTTCTGATTGATTATTAACAAATGAAGGATTAATGATAAAACTTGCAAATACACCAGAATGCATGTGGTTTCCCACATGCTTACAGTTCAAAGGGATCAAATTACGAATCACAAAATCTAAGAGGCTAATTAGCAATTATTCTAAACTTTTATATACAGAGAAATGATTAAAAAACAAATAAATGAAACTAAAGGGAAATAAATGCAATTTTCACCTCAGGCTCGTGTGGAGCGCATGAGGCGGAGTGTGGTCCAGATCGACGCTTGGGTATCTACTCAAAGGGCTATTATTTGGGATCCAATGAATGTCTCAGATTGGATCTGGAGCTCTGCTTCCTTAATCAGATGGTGCTAAGAGGGCTTGGACGAATACAAAGATGGGCTTCAATCCTTCCGATGAGCTTCAATCCTTCCAATCTCCTCAGATCAAGCTTGGATTGGATCTCCGAAAGGCTCAATCCACTCCTATTGCTCCTTCGTGTCAAATGGAGGATGAATCGTGAACTAGGTATCACTAGGAAAGACCTAGAAGTGCTTCACCTCAAAGGTGTTTAGGTGATGTTCTGATTGCTTGATCAAGCCCTAGGTGAACTTGCAGATGTTATTCATAAGGCTCGAAGTGTCCTTGACCTCGGTCGACCATTATTAAGCTAACACAATACAAAATGATGGGGTTGATGGGCGAGTTTCTCCGATAATGGGGAAAGAAGGAGGAGTTGCTCAGATTTTGATCTGACCTAAGGTAAGCGATTCTGGAAGAGGAAATGGAGAACTGGAGTCGACACGGAATGGAAATGCGATCGAATCGGTTGCAAACTTGGTGTAATTGACCTCCGATCGATTGGATCGAAGTTCGGGATTGGAGCTTCCGCTATAGATCTTGAAACTGATGAAAGATAAAATTGAAACCTAAGGTACCTAGGTGGATGATGTGCCTGCGGTGAAGCTACGAGGAACTTCAGGTCATTGCCTTGACGGATCGGCTTGGTTGGAGGCTGGCTCGCGCGAGGCGAAGCAGCGGTGAAGATCGTCGGACTTGAGACCTACTCACTCCTCTCCTCCTCGCTGCAACGAAGCCTCGGTGATGACACTCTCGCGAATGTCTGGAGTTCACTGGAGGAAGACGAGGGTGGCCAAAGATTTGAAATGAATAATTCTCCAGATGCTTTATAGGCGAGAAGAGGCAGATTTTGAATGAGGAGAACATGCGTAAACAGAGGTGAAATTAGTGAACAAGGACTCGGGTGTGGATCTATGATCCGCGGATGCTAATCAGGTAAAGAGAATAAGTGAAATGGGTCAAAGAATCGGGTAAAATAAAGTGGAGATGGAGCGGGTTTAGTGAGTTATTCAGGTTGAAGAAGGGGAGGGGGTAGTTGATCGAGCGGTCAACGAACTAGTTCGGACTAATTCAGGTTAAAGAATAGGACAAAACATGATAAATGATAAAATAAATAGAAATTATTAAAAATAAATTAGAAAATTATTGTAAATTTAAAACTTATTAACATAAAAAATGTTTAATAGACTATTTTGAGTGATTTTTTTTTAAAAAAAATAAATAATTAATAAGATTAAATTATTTATATATCAGTATTTACATGTATAAATTACCTATGTACAATATATACTTATTTTTAATTTTTTTATTTATAAAGAATACATGTTATTTTATATTTTATCAATTTAAGGGATAATTTAATGATTAAATGCATTTTTATTTTATTTTTATGAATTTATTTCATGATATAAATAAATAAAGATATATACAATATAGGTGCATTATATCTATATAATAAATACATTTTTTTGTTATTTTAGCTTTTGTTATAATTATTTATATAAATAATATAAATTATTTACAAAGCATTAAAAAATACAATATGTTCAAAAATATAAATAAATAAAATACAAGAATACATGTACAATAACACTCCAAAAGGCACTTTCACATCTTAACTCTAAATTTCATGAAATCACTTTCATTTAAAAGATTATTTTATTTTAAACATAATAAAAGTGAGTTTGATTCATTTTGAAATCATATGGAGAAGATATTAAGCTTTTAATTATGATTTTACAGCTTTTTCTAAGTGTTGTACCTTTTATTCTGCACATGATTTATTTTTATAAATATTTTTATTATTTAAACTATATTTTTATGTACAAGTTTCATGAAGAAAATATTTTATTTGAGATTGATTTATTGATAAATAAAATAAGTGAAGATACTCACAAGGTTAATATGGTAAATATATACAATGTGATCTATATTTTCTTGAATTTTATAAGTTATTAGACCTATCTCCCTCTATTTTATTCCTTGTCGACCATGTCAATGCTTGACCTAGTCTCAGGGTTCTGGGTTAGTCTGCATGTATTACATATATACAACCTTCTTCTTCTTTTCTTTTTCTTTTTCTTCTTTATTTTTTTATTTGGGTTAAAATAAGTGATAGTTATACAATATGAAAAAATGATGTTAGATTGTTAATTAATGAGAATTAGTATTATTTACATGTATTTAAAGATTTTAAGCTAAAATTAAAGAATAAAGATGATGAATTGATTCATCACATAACTTGTAACATTTGATGGCGGATGTCTATATTTTTATTTAGAACAATAACTATAGTCATTCCATAATGTGTAGTTCCTTGAGCCGATTCCCATGGATGCGGTTCTCTACAAAATTCACAAACTTCTCTCACACCTTCACGTCTTTCCCATCAACTTTTACAACAACAAGTTATTTTCTGAAATAACCATCCATAGTTTGTAAGTTTCCCTTTCCCCCTTTTACCATTTCTTTTTAGAATTTCTATCAACTTCATTACTTCCAAACACTTCACTTGTAGAATTGACAATTAGATCTAAATTCAGATTTTTGATGCCATTATTGAGGTTTTCTCACAGTAATTCTTGAGACATTTATCCTTAAAACAAAAAAACTATGACATGTAAACATTGGAATCCAATACTTCATATTAACCACATTCAATCATATAACTGTATTGGGTTTCATTCCTCATCGCAAAAGTTTTATATGCTCTTAAACTATCACCCCTTTTAATATAGCAAAATAATGCATAAAGAAGTCAATCTTAAGATGAAGAAAAGAACCAAACTTTGGCGGTAACAGAGCAACCCACATATAAAATGGCCTAAAATAACCACGAGATGAGGATGAGGATGAAAAAAATAAGGGTTTTTATTAGTTGTCCTCCTCTAAGATATTGCAATATTAATTATACTCCTCCCTTTTTGGGAATATCATTTGTGCCCTCGACTTCTTATCGTTCTATCACTTGCGCCCCTCTGTTACTTTGACCGTTAATAAGTTGAACTTAACCATGATTTAATCAAACCATGGTAAAGTTAAGAGGGGCATGTCTGGAAGAAAAGCCCCCCATCTCTCTATCAGTCTTCCTCCCTCCTCCTCACCCTCCAACTCTTCCTCCTCTGACCACCTCCTCCTCTATCCCCCTCTCCTCTACTAATCCCCCTCCAGTCCCTCCTCTTCATCCTTCTCGATCCCTCGAGTACACCCATCCACTTGGTTGTTGTGTAGAGGACTAGCATCATCATGTCGATAACGAGGTCACAAGTCATGGTCAAGTTCTTGAACCCACTAACACCACCCCACCCACATCTCAGCAGGTGGAGGGGCGGATGGAGGGAGGAGCTCAGGGCGGAGGGTGAGGCATGTAGGCAGAGGGAGAATCTTAGGGTGAATGGTACGTGGATAGTTGTAGGAGCTGGGGGTGGGGTGGGGGGTCGAGGAGGAGCGGGAGTAGAGGAGGAGTCATGTCCTTGGCAATGGTGACATCTGATGAACCACGAATTCACCTCTTTAAAAGGTCATTTTTAACATCGTAGTATAGGAGACGATCTTGGATGTCATGTAGAATACCACCCCTTCGAATTAGTGGATAATTATTTTACTTGTCATGTCTACCAAGGTCAAACACAGGGACACGAACCTCCTCGTCTATTTACCAAAATTTATTGATTAAATAAGAGTGACCAAATTCCTTCATCTAAGTCTTCTTAAGAAGATAAAAATGGCCATTTACAAAATGCACGGACAATAAGATGCATAAAATAAATGATGCAAGTGATGATGCAAGAAATGGATGCACACAAAATGAGAATGCATTTTTTATAATTTATTTTATGCAAGATAAATGAAATACAGAATGCAAAGAAATGGGTGATGCATGAGAGTGTGATTAAGATGTCATGCAATGAAAGATGAGCTATGTACCATTTTTCTTTTGATTTTTAGCAATATAAAAATGATGCAATGAGATGCTACGAGATGATGTATGGTGATGCAAGCACAAATATACCCGATAATGATCCAATCATTGAGCTATCAAAAAGGTTACAATTTCATCTTCCATTAGAGCACAAAAATATATCAAAGATCCACTAAAGATATTTAAATGAGGAGCAAATGATACTTAATTCATCTCAAAATTTAGTATGTAAAATATGGTGTCAAATCAAGAATAAAATGTTCCATAAGGAGGAGCATGAAATTAGCAATGAAATGAGACTGAAATCAACTTAATTGGAGTTAGGATGCTCAAAATATAATCAATAGAGTCTATGGCCATAAATTTAAAGAAAATATGAAAAATAAAAAGATAATATATAACAATTTGGTCCTTACAGGGGTATAAATATGATATAGAAAACCCGGTGCGGTCCTCTTACAATTTACCCCAAGTGCAGCACGTGAGGCACACGTGCCTGAGAGGGACCTAATTGCAATTCGTGAAAACTGATGGAGTATCGATACAAATTACCGAGCATGCACGTGCATGGCACGCGAGCGGGCTAGGTTCGGGAGGGAGCCGAGGTTCAATGCTGGTTCGAAGTCGTTTCAGCTGCCTCGGGCCACGTGGCGCCCCAAGGTGACTTCAGGAGAGGCTCGGTCCCACTGAGCTTCTGCACTTCAGAGCTGTGATGTAGCTATAATCCAGCCGTTGGATGGTCGTCGGAGGACGTCATCCAATGACGTTTGTAGCGTATGGTGTTCCTCCTCCGCCACGACGACACAATTAGGGCTCCGATGAGGTTGTTGGAGCTTCGTCGCGCTCCTCCTTGCATGATGACACTCCAGGAAGCTTCCTGGAGCCATGGCGATGATGCTCGATTAAAGAGGAAGGGCTAGTGGTTTCTGGATTCACCTATCGATGTGTACTCGTCGAAGGCAGAGCTCTAGACTAGAGCTCTGCCCGATGTCCGTCTAATGAATACTTGGACCTACAAAAGGAGTTAGGATGATAGTCGAAACGTGTGTAGGTGCGGGATGAGGGTGAATGTAGGACGGCGGAGTGGAGAAAGGGGAGCCCAAGATGAGTCCTCCTCCACCGTGGGTGGAGGAGAAAGCCTGGAGTGTGGGAGGTTATGAGGGAAGGAGAAGGTGATTGGAGGGTGGTGTGAAGATGAAGGACGTGAAGCGGTGCTGATAGAATGATCGTATCTGAGTGAAGTGTTGCGATCATTGTGAATAAATTCGAAGAAAACGTAAGTAAAAAGCTAACGAAATACTTGGATCATCGATGAAGAAGAAGGAAGATGTTGTGGCTTGGGTTGAGCATCGGAGGTGGTCAGGGTCTTCACATGACATGCTCAATCGAAGCAAGGTGCTCACAGCGAGCCTAGGCAGCTGTCTCATGGACACTAGGGTCGTGGGCCAACACCGCGACATAAGGGGTCATCGGCCCTCGATTCACTCTCCTATATCACAGAAGAGAGAGGAGTGGGCTTATCCCTAGGCCAGAGAATTGGTGGATGAATGGATTGTTAGCCGGAGGAGAGGTATTTATAGGTGGCCGTGTTCGACTGTTATAGTGGTGGCAGTAAAGATGTAACGACTAGGTGGAGTGGAGAGATGCAAGGAACGTGTGCATTGAAGGTCCCGCGAAGGAGGGGCGTTAGGGATTTGTAGAGGAGGCATTGGATTGGGAAGAGGGTGACTGAGTTGGTGTAGAAAATGGGAAGGGAGTGAGAATGCAGCGAGGCGACAGACGTAGGGAGATGTTATTGGAGGTAGGAGACATAGTCCCTACTGTTGGATCTTGCGATCCAACTACTGATGTTAAGGTGCGGGGGAGCGAGTTGGATTAGATTAGAGGATCTGGTCGAGTGGCCAAGAGTGAAGATGGAGCGGTTGGCTCTGATGAGATCTGATGATCTCATCATACAACTAGAAGAAGAGTAGGTAAGAACGGTAGAGATTGGATCCAACATTGAGATCCAACGGCTGAGAGATGAAGCAGAGAGGAACGATTGGGATAGAGGTAGGGTTGGGGTGATAAGACGACCAGAAAGAAGGTGTGTGCACAACGAGAAGGGTTGCGTGGTGGCTCTAGAGAGCATCGCGTGGCCCAATGACAATTATTCAAAAAAGGAAAATAAGAAGAAAATACAAAAGAAATAAAAGAAGGCTGAATTAACAAAAGTCAAAACATAAAAGTTGTAGATCTTGATGAGATCTACAAATTTTATGTTGGATAAAAAGTCAAAAGAGATCAAATAGATAAGGAAATATTTTTGGAGGTATTTTTAGTGAATAAAAACACTACATTTTAATGTTTTTCCTATTTTTTATATTTTTAGTTTATTTTCAAATCAAAACAAATATATATAATAATTAATCTAATTTTTGGAGTTTTTATTATGACATAAATAAGGAAATTAAAAGGTATTAATTTATAGATAATAATTACGATTATTTACAGGAAGAAGATTTATCGTTAATAATGTAGAATTAATGAGTATTTGTATTAAGGTATTTAATCAAGGAAGATAATAATTGATAGATAATATGATTAATCAGTGATTCACAAGGGGGATGCGGGAGGGAGGCGCGAGGGTCAGGGGGAGTAGCTCGGGGCGTAGGGAGAGATGTGGGGGCAGGGGAAGAAGCTCAAGACAGAGGGAGGAGCTCGAGCGCGGAGGGGGAGGCACAAGGGTGAGGGGGAGGAGCTTGGGGTGGAGGGGGCACTCGGGGTGGAAGGGGAGGAGCGGGGGCGGGGAGAGGAGCTCGAGGGCAGAGGGGGAGGCATGGAGGTAGAGGGAGGGGCTGGAGGCAAGGGGGAGGAGGCGGTGGAGGTGCAAGAAGATGGGAGGAGGAAGAGAAGGGGGAGGAGGAGGAAGAGGATGGGGGAGGAAGAAGAATGAGATGGACATTTCAGTCTATTTTTAAAATTAATTATCATAGTGTCCCTAAAGTAAACGTATGCTTGCATTGAAGATGGACGACAACTAAGCTGGGGGGCACAAGTGATAGAACAACAAGAAGTCAGGGACACAACTGATGTTCCCAAGAAGGGAGAGATCATAACTGAAATTGCAATATCTCATAGGAGTACAACTGATAAAAATCCAAAAAATAACTATGTGGGACAAGCTGTTTCATGTTCCTTTTGCTTAGAAACCTAAGAAGTTTGCACAAAAATACGAGTCACATGCCTTGCAGAATCGAAGATGGGTAAAATCAAACCTAGAATGATGAGATTTCTTGGGCTTCGGAGCTTGAGAGTATAAGACATAGCGTCGTAGCGGGCATGCAGTGGGTTGGGGCCGAGCCGATCAGTCGAGCCTGTAAATATGATCAATGACTGAGAGTAGCGGAAGTAGGAGGTGCCGTAGTGGAGACTCGAGAGTGGCGAGGTGACCTACGTTATTAAACATAATCAAAAGAAGGATAAGGTTTCATAATTTCATTCATGTCCAACACCAAACAAACAAAAGTTTTTTGATATCATTAATATATTGTATTATATAATATATAATATTAATATAATAATGTTGATAAGAGAGTTGCTTTTGGATTTTAAATTGATGATTTGATTAGGTTGGTGCCTAGTGGTAATTTGAGAATTTCATTTTAGACGACAATTTGGGGATTTCATTTTAGGGGATGTGTCACGTGGGTTTGTGGCTAAGATTTATTATATTATATTATATTATATTATATTATATTATATTATATTAATAGATAAGGGGCTGGGGAAGCTGCATCCGAGGGTGTAGTCAACTAGCTGCATCCGATCATTTTTTCACAAATTTTTTGTGTTTTTGAAATGAAATATGGGGGATTTAAATCACCATATATCACAATGATCTCATGTCAAATTCAACTAATTCGACACTTCTATCATCTCCATCAAGACTATCACATTTAACGGTATTAGAATGGTTGAAATTGACCCTATCTAGATATGCATGTTAGGAATATTTGTTTTGTATGAAATTTGAAACACACGTTTCACTCAATAAACTAAGTAAATCCTCATAAGTTTCCTTCAACAAAATCAAAAATCAATAAGAAAAAGGTCGGATGTAGCTAGTTGGCTGCATCTCCCGGTGGAGCTTCTCTTTTCCTAATAATAAAACAATATTAGATGTCGTATTCCCTGTATCCGAACTCTCAAGCTATGACCATATCCGTATATGTATCTTGGAAAATTTTACAACTCATATCTATATTCGATAAATACTTAGATATGAATACTCGTATTCTGTGATTTTTTAAATACAGTAAACAGATATTTGGATATATGTATTCATCTCTAATAAGAGGTACCGGGTGAAAAGGAAAAATATTTGGATATATCGATATCTTATTTCCTAGAAAGAAGAAATGACACGCTCTGCATTCTACAACCTCACCTACTCGCCCCTAACTGCTCCCCGAAACTATTTAAAGGTATCCATCTACCCACGGCTTTCTTCCCTGGCCCTCGGACACACACACACGCACACACCAACCCCCTGAGCAACCCCATGGCGTGGACCACCCGGTTCGTGACAGCCCTGGCCTTCCTGGCGGCGGGGATCGTGTTCGTCCCCGACGCGCTCTCCCCCACAGAGAAGCTGCTCCCCTTCCTGAAGCTCGCCCACCTCCTCTGCTTCTCCACCGCGTGGGGCGCCGCCCTATGGGTCACCTTCATCGGCGGCATCCTCATGTTCAAGCACCTGCCGAGGCACCAGTTCGGGAACCTTCAGAGCAAGATGTTCCCCGCCTACTTCTGCCTAGTCACCGTCTGCCTCGCCGCCTCCGCCGCCGTCTTCTCCTTCCTCCACCCCTGGAGGTCCGCCTCGTCCCTGGAGAGGTACCAGCTCGTCTTCCTTCTCTCCGCCCTCGGCTTCAACCTCTCCAACCTCGTCGTCTTCACGCCCATGACGATCGAGGTGAGCCTTTTTGTGCTGCTTGTTGTTGGCGGATCGGATTCTGCTGCTTGTGTCTATTTGTTTTAGCTTTTGAGCTAGTTGGAAGACTTCACCGCCTTGACCGGTGGAAAGTGAATTACTAAATTATATACACAAACATCCAAATAGAAAGTCGATTACAAATGGCGCATCCTAAATGCTGAAATGAATGTCACACTTGACAGATGAGTTGGTATGGTGCAGTATTGTTTGATTCATGAGAATGGAAAGGAAAGTGAAGGAGAGAAGTGGAAGGGAACAGATGTGTAAATTAAAAGGGAGTGGAGAATACGAATGCATGTTTGGACTTTAGGAGGGGGAATGTAAATGTAAATTTCAAGTTAGGGTATGGTAGCAGAAACGTACGCAGTTCCAAGTGGAAAACATACAAGAAGTGAATGCATCATACAAAAATAGAGGATTACTACTCCATTATAGGCTTTTTACGACATATTTTCAGAAGAGAGGATTTGACTGTTGTGAAATGATTATCTATTTTAAAAGTGTTTGATGCACCTCGTTCCTAGAATGGAGCCACTTCCAAAGCGACGATTGGGAAATGGACACGATTTCAGATCATGGTTAGATGCTCGATTGGGGAAAATGGTGCCGACGTAGAGGTTTTTGAGGTTGGTCGTGATGACGATGAACAATGAGGATGTGGTAGCACATTGCTAGGGTGAGATATTGGTTAATATTATTTGTGGCATGATTTTTTGATTAGTGGACGCATGATTTCTATTTGCCCATTAATGTGCTTGATGGACTAGTACCAATGGAGGTGGTTGCTAGGTTGGTGATACTTGGGAGTGAATGGGTGACAACCTCTTTGTTTTGGAGGCATCACAAGGCACTCAGGGAGCACTCACCGAGTGTTGATCATGATTTTTCTTTGGATTGTTGATTTATTTGAACAACTAAGGCACCCCTTAGGTAAATATGCATGCGTGGTTGGTGAAATGGAAGAGGTTGAACGTCGCGGTGTTTAGAAGCACGTGTGATGTCAAATTGGACAAGACATGTCTCATATGCAGCAATGGGGACTAGGAGGAGGGTGTGGATCACATGTCATGTTCTTGTTCGTATGCAATCTCAGTTAAAGAAAGGACGGTGATCGTGCAACTAGATGCAAGCATGTCAAAAACATTTTGGTCAAACTCCTGATCTGGGAGGGTAGACGGTGATGATCACTGATCATACACATAAGAGACACCAAGAAGGGAGTTTGATGTTGGCAGTTTTGTGGTCCCTCCGAAACGTGAGGAATGCGAAGGTATTTGGACAAAAAATATAATATGTGGAGAACGTGTCACACATCATGAATGCATTGTACACATCATGATTTTCCTTGCTTTTGTAGTATAAGTTGTGAAGGGAAGGTGTAAGTGTAACTTTAGTTTTTGTTTTGGTGTTTTAGCTTTTTTAATGAAGTTAATAGGGCATGTTTTTCTCTACTGTGACTCAAGACTAGGACCAAGATGTTATAAAGAGTAGCACGGTATAATTCAAAAGATGGTTTTCTTACATTTCCTACTTAATCCCATTGATAGGGAAAGAGAATCCACCAATTCTAGCTTTAGTTATTCTCAGTCCGAATTATTAATTGCTGAGATGTGAATCGAACTAATTGAGTGAGAGTTGTTTAATCCCGCATGGATGAGTTGTGGGTCTTGGTTGAGTTGGTGGGGCTATATAAAGAGCCCTATACCCCTTGTACTCATTGAGAAAAGAGAAAAGAAAACGTAGCCCTTAAGGCTTTCTCATGTGGTTTCATCCCGCTCCTCAAAGAGTATGGTTCCATGTAAATTAGTTTTCTTCTTTTATTGATTCCGCATTCTTTATTTTATTTTTTTACGTAGTATAGAGCAAGTCGATTTTCAATTCACCTTGGAGAATTTATTTTTACCTTGGTTATCTTTTTTATTGTGACCTTGAAGTTCTCTATAATTTTTAATTTTATTTGTCGATTGACTTATGAGAAGAAAGAACTACATGCAATGTTGAGATTCATTAACTCCCATGTGTTGTTGATTCATCAGCTTCATGCAACAATGATATAGAAGCATCATTTGATGTGATATAAGACGACACAGGCTGAATCACAACGACAAAAAGATTCTTGCGAAATCATGCGAAAGATCATGCTACATCAACCCTAATTTTGAAAAATCGTGCACAAAAAAGGTTGTCAAGCAGTGGTGATGAATCCTCGAAGAAGAAGAAGGCATGGCTAAAGATGACACCACCAATTGCTGGTGGAAGTTGGAGATGCAACATCGACAAGGTTATCCAAAAAAGAGAAAATGAGATGTGATCATCGTGAGGGCTATTGCATGACGACACCCCATCGATAAGTTTGGCGATGATTTCCCAAATAGGGAGCCCTACTTTTGAAGATGACAATGGCAATGGATGTGCGTAGGCAATGCATTTGCGCATACGAGTTAGTGGTTGTGAAGGAAAAGCCATCGTCGAGATAGGCACACCATCCTGTTGTTGGCTTGAGGTGATGCTTAAGATAACTAAGATGATTTGCTGGACACGTGGAGATGGGAGAAAAACATCAATCGTGTGCATGGAGATTTTGGCCCTGTCGAAGAAGATGAGCAACAAAGATGCTCTTGATGGTGGCATTGCAAGCGAGATCTAGCAGTGTCGGAGATTGAATTCGATTAAAGTGGATGTGTGCCCGAGACGGGTTCCATTCCTGGAATTTAAATAAAGCGAAGAAGACAATGAGGGGATCATGTTCTTACTAATGGGCCTCAACCCATTACTTATTTTTGCCTTTTTATTCCTTGGGTCCTAAAAGTGATCACCAATCTTTGTAAAGAATAGATTCAATAGAAACGGAGGAGATAAAGAAATAACAGTGGCACAGGAAGAGAAAAAGGTGAAGTAAAAAAATGAGAGAAAAGAAAAAGAAAAAAGAAAAAAGAAAAGTGGGGTGATGTCCTTGATGGGCTGTGTGGAGCACCTCCCCCTTCATTTTTCTGTTTGGGCCCAGTGAGAACCAAATTTTTGGTATTTAAGAAAATGAGCCGCATTTTTTTTGAGAAAATGGGGCACGTTTTTAAAATAGGGAGGAGAATGGAAAAACAAAGGTGAAGGAAAAAAAGTGAAGCAGTCCAAGGAAATAAATGTTAGGACATTCAAAGAAAAAAAAATATGATTGAAAAAACAATGGTGGACAAATAAAAGAGAATTTAAGAATAAATAGAACAAAAAGGAGAAGACAAAAAAAGGGGAGAATTTGGTGTATTTTGTATCAACTACATGGATATGAGAGATAGAGGTAGTGTTAGAGAACACCTCTATGATTTATTATTTATATGAGGCGTACATATTTGGTCTTGGTTGAAGAGTTCCCCATACTCATGAATTGGGCCTTGAGTCTGAATGTGGACCATCTATGGCACAGACAATGAAATAGGTACGCAGAGATCTAGGGACTCCAAAAAAGAGATCATATTATTTTGGTCAATGTATGGGAGAGGCGCAGTTCGAGGCTCTCTTTGAGGGACCCATTGCATTGTCCCCATTGTTCAGATTTTCGTATGATGGTAGGACTCACACAATTCTATATTGGAGAGGCCCCACTTCAATCATCCATATCCAAAGCATTCAGATGTCTAGCAACAATAGTTGCAGATTCCTCATATCAAAAGTGTGAGAAGATGCATTTTTTGATCTTGAGTTCTATTTGAATTATGTACTCGGCTTTTCGGTGTTGAGCGTTGCATTATCCAAGCCGAGCATTCCATGCTCCAGCTTGAGGGGGAGTGTTGATAGAATTGTGAATTGGGTTAAAATTGAGGGAAGTTGTTTGTTCACTCGTGGACGGCTGGTGGGACTTTGTTGAGTTGGCGGAACTATATAAAGAGCCCAATACCTCGTCACTCATTACAGAAGGAAACTAGAAAATCTGGTGTTTAATGGTTTCTCCCATAATTCCATCCCGCTCCTTAGGGAGTAGGGTTCCACATAAATTGAAGTTTTCTTTTTGTTTCACGATTCCATGTTCTTTATTTCACATTTTCACATTAATCAAACTCCTTTATTATTGTGCTTTCCATTCTTATTATTTTCATTCTCAATCCTTTCATTAAGACATAGCTATGAATCTATATTAAGTGTATTTAATTACTTGAATATGCGGTATCATAGATTATGGGTATGTTGTATTTTTGAAAGAGATAGGGTGGAACCCAAGATAGGCGTTAACTTGGCTAAAATCACCATTAGATTAAGTTCAACAAAAAATACAAATGTGTTGACCGTGATTTAAACACGAAATTAACACGTATATCTACATTCTCCACTTAGGGTACTCATTCTAAAAAAGCACAACATTTCTATCCAACCAAATAGATGACTGCGAAATATGTCGATCTTTTCAACTTGGAATGGTAGGTCATATTCCAAGAGCTTTCCTAAAACTCCTTGGGGCCGAAGCCATCTACTACAACAAATCTGCCATCCTCCAAGCCTCCTCGCAAAATCACATTGAAAGAAAAGACGAGAGATCATCATCATCCTTCAAAGAGACATGCCAAACCCTCTTCGGAAACGGAACAAAAATTTCACTCTGAAAGCCTCTGGTTGTAACTTTCCTCCTTACAAGCATCCATATGAAGAGAAAACCCTTGACCACACCTTAAGATCAACACTTGGTCTAGTCCAATAATCTGTCACATTAGCCTCCCTATTCTTCACTAAAAAGATCTATCATTCCCAATAACTGCCCACAGAAAGGGAGCAGTTTCCTGTAACGCCATAATTAGCCCTCTATAGAAGCACGAGGACGCATCATAAATCTCTATGATACACCACATTATGCTATCCTCCACCCCGAAAGGTGCACCATCCACTTTATAAGCAAGGTCTTATTCATCGCACGCAGGCATAAAACACTTAGGCACTTACCCCTCAATGATTCAGACCAATCTCCAGGCAACTTGAATGATCCCTCGATTCTCCTGCCTAAAAGTAGACAACAAAAATTCCTTCATGAGGCACTCAGTTGTATCCCCACCGACATAAGTCTGTGATATATCCCCACTGATATCTTATGAGCAGGTTATCAAGATGGAGATAAGAAGTGCTAGAAATGACCATTTTCAATATTTTCAAATGTTATTTTTAATTACATATTTATTCAAATTTGATGAGTTTGGTTTTCTTGATATTATTTATTTGAAACAAGAGGGGGAAACACGCTTAGATGTCCACCTCAAGATTTGAACCGTGGTCTTTAGGGTGGTAGGCACACTGCACTACCAACTGACCATTTAATTGGGTTCATTTTTCTTGATATTATCTTATTGTTATCCAAAGTAACGCTAGATATGTTTGGGAGAATAGTTTTAAATGTCGTGTCGATGCATAGCCCTGTATCATGTTGTGCCACTCGCACGGTTGATATCGATACACCTGCAGTGTTTTTCCTCTTGGGTTCCGATGACATACCGCCAATATGCCATTTTTAGCATCGACATGTCAATACGGGCATGCCACTGATATCAATACAAATATCATGAGACATGAGAGGCATCTTGCTTCGTATCATTCATTTCCCATATCTACTCATATATATTGTTTATTTATGTAAGTTATAAATTTAGATATATTGTGTTTAATCAAGGCTGCAAAAATCGATAGTCGGTACTCGATCGATCGGGTCACTGACTAAGGATTAATCGACAGTCATACAACTAATCAGATTAGTTGGTCTTTAGTAGTTTTTGAATTTTTTATGTACCCCACTTGCGGTATAGGGGCAAGAAGGTCAGCGAACTCTCAACGCTGAATACCGCATCTAGACCAAGGATTGCCATACGCAACCTTTTTTTTGGAGAAGTGGATCCCCGATATTTTAAATATATAAATCATTTTTTATACTTATATTCTTACATATTTGCATACATTTGTATATTTTTATATTATCATAATGAAATAAAGAAGTTATTGAATTTAAATAAAACACTAAGCATATTAGAATAAGCTTGCTTTTCAAAAAAGCAAAACGTAAAAATATATGGTATCTTCATGCAAAAATTAACCGACCAGTCAACCCGTTTAGTGGTCTTGACCGACTATTGGCCAATTAGGCCTAGTAGAGTCAGCTACCCCCCACCCTTGCCGACTCGATTAATCAGGCCGACTAGTCGGCTAATTTTTACAAGCTTGACTGAGATGATGTGGGTCATATCCGTTCCGACAGACTTAGTTGTTGACATGCCTCTTCCCATGCAGTTGTAATGTGATAACGAGGCTGCTCTTTTCATTGTCAACTATCCAGCTTTCCATGAGAGGACCAAACACATTGAGCTTAATTGCCATTATGTACGAGACATGATTCAGAAGGGCTTTACCATTGCTTCCCACGTTAATTCAAGAGAAGAAACAACATATGTTTTCACCACAACCCTAGCCACAATGCCATTCCGGAGGTGTTGTTCCAAGTTGAGTATGGTCGACATCTATGCTTCATCTTGAGGGGGAGTATTGAGCGTTATCTATGTATTTTCTTATTTCTTACATACTTTCATATTTCTTTTGTCTCTATTATGTAATTTTACCTCTTAGATTTCTCCTCTCTATAAGAGAACCAATGTTTAGGAAATCGGTTGCACGGATCGCATATGTGGTCGCATATGCTCGTGCGACATGCATATCGAACGATTTTATGAATCGGTGCATTATGCACCCTAAGCACGTATGCGTCCCACATATCCCGCATACTGCTCCAATAGCTTAATGGCTCAGCCTTTAACGACTCCAACTCTCTAATCCTCCCATTCTGATGCTTACCTCTGTAGCTCCGCCTCTTCCTCCATTCAGTTGTAAGATTATGTAATGCATATGTATACAATTGCAATACATTATGCTGCTACATATATGCAATGTTTTCTATTTTGATCATGTATTGTTTTCTAAGTTTTTTTTGAGACCAAAGAAAGGGGTACATGCTATGGTGTTCGCCCCAAATTTATTGAATAAAAAGGGGAAAAACTTACAGGAGCCAAGACT
This sequence comes from Ottelia alismoides, assembly GCA_037367405.1. Lineage (NCBI taxonomy): Eukaryota > Viridiplantae > Streptophyta > Magnoliopsida > Alismatales > Hydrocharitaceae > Ottelia > Ottelia alismoides. The sequence continues at coordinate 129,509 of JAZKJV010007541.1, read as the reverse complement.
CAACGACAGACTTGGAGTGCACAATTACATTTTCACAATAGAAGCACTGCGAAGAGAAAATGATGTTATTTCTAGCTAACCAGATTGCCCATAAAGAAGCCAAAGGCATCAGAATCTCCCTCCTTGGTTTGTTCATGGCCGCCACCAATGAGTTCCAAAAAGTCTCTAAGTTCTGAATCTCCACCCATCCAAGGGTCGAATCACTCCACAACTGCGCAGTCATCGGGCAGTGAAAAAAAAGGTGATCAATAGACTCCACCTGGCCGTTGCACAACGGACAAGTATTGGACACATCTGGGAAGAGCCTTGCACAACGATCCCTGGTCATAATCCGTTTTCACCTTACCAGCCACAAGAAGAAGCCGATTCTCTCCGGAAGCCTCAACTCCCAGATAAGGTTGCAGTCCCGAATAATGATATCTGTTCTGGAAGCAGGCGGTTTGCAGATAGCTCCATACGCTCTCCCAACAGAGAAAGAGTTGTTTTTCCACACTCAGTGATCCCTGCCAGCAGAGGGAGTACGTTGTTGTCACAAGGACTCCAACATCAAAAGAAAATCCTCCAGCCGTCGGTCAGAAAAAATAGAGACAAAGGACGACATCCAGTTACCATTATCCCAACAATTAGCTACACGAGCATCACGATCAGCCGCCAGCGCAAAGGCGGGGAAACCTGTTTGACAAAGCTCCGCTCCCCGTCCGGTCATCAATTCAGAATGCAAACAAATTACCGTCTCCAAGCGAGGTCTGAAAAGATCGTGAAAATGAGGCATGAGTGAGATGATTCCCCTCCAGAAGGGTGACACATTCACCCTATGCAGATGAACCACCCGGTCTGGTTGGCTCGTGTTAAAGATCGACCGAAGAAGCCTACATCAAACATCCTCACTCTCCCCCCAAAGTCTTCCCACCCATTTAAGAAACAACGCCTTATTCATAGTTTCCAAACTCTTCACCCCTAAACCCCCGTCCATTTTTCGCATCGTCACAACCTCCCAGTTAACCAAGTGAATACCAGCACCCTCCCGCCCAGACTTGCTCCAAAGAAACCGACACATCAACTTCTCTAACCTCCTCCGGATCCCAACAGGCATGATACGAGATGACATGAAGAACACCGGGATAGCTTCAACAATCGACTTCAATAAGACCAGACGGCCTCCCCGGGAGAGAAGCGCCACCTTCCAACCAATCAGTTTTTTCTCCAGCTTATCAACCACTGGCAGCCAATCTGCTAACTTGATTCTGGCAACAGCAAGTGGAAGGCCTATATACCAGATAGGGAGCGAGCCGCACTCGGTACCCAAGACCTCACTACAAGCACTGGCTTCCACTTCCGTCATGCCAAAAGGTAACAAAGTAGATTTTTTGTGATTGAGGACCAAACCAGACAGCTCCCCAAAAATCTCCAACGTGGTCGCCATTCTTCTCGCCTCGTTACCACCGCCCTCAATAAAGAAGATCGTGTCATCTGCATACTAAAGGAGAGGGATATCAATGCCATTAAGAGAGAAGCCCGCAGTCACCCCACCAACCCGAGCCTGATTGACCATGCGTGCAAGAACATCCGCCACAATGACAAAGAGCAAGGGGGCAACCCTGCCTAACCCATTGATGTGGCTGAAAGAAATCGCCCTCAGGACGACCATGAATCAGCATCGAGTAGGATGCAGTGGTAATACAACGCTTCATCCAGGTAATCCAAATACTCGGGAATCCACGCCTATGCATCACCGCCCACAAGAACCGCCAATCCAGGGTATTGTATGCCTTTGAGAAGTCAACTTTCCACAAGAGCCCCTTTCGCTTCTTCCTCTTCCACTCCCTAATGATTTCGGTAGCCATAACCAAACTGTCTGAGATCTGCCTTCTCGGGACAAAACTGACTGCAGCGGGGAAATGATGTGATCAAGTACCCTGTTAAGCCTGGTTGCGAAAACCTTTGCAACAATCAAGTAAACAGCATTAGATAGGGCAATGGGTCTAAAATCTTCCATTCTCCTGCACACGTCTTGTTTGGGAAGAAGGAAAATGAGGGCCCTGTTCAACTCTCGAAACTAGCATTCCATCTGCAGAACTCTTTAACAACCTCAAACACCTCTCCCCCACCACCTCCCAAAACTCCTTAAAGAACAACACCGGGAATCCATCCGGACCAGGCGCACCATTTGCATTCAGATTTCAAAACGCGCTTTTCAGTTCCTCCATGGTTACTTCCTGCACCAGGTGAGAAGTGTGTACATCTGACAACCTGGTCGCCCCCAAACCAGTCCACCTCCGGGGCCTGCCCTCAGCTCTGCTAGAGAAATCACAGAAATGCCCAGCAATCGCAGTCCCCAACTCCCTGTCACCTTCCACCCTGCTCCCATCCACTAGCAATGAGCGGATGCAATTATGTCGACGCCTTCCACTGACCACCATGTGAAAGAAGGCATTGTTCGCATCTCCCTCCTTTAACCATGTAGCCCTGGACCTCTGCCTCCACTCTACCACCCGCTCCCTATCCTCTGCAAGAATGATTCTCTGCGCCGCAACCCTCTGCTCCAGCTCTAAAGCCTCCAACTGTCTATCAATCTTCTAATGCTTCCAGCAGAGCCACCTCCGCCTCTGCCGATGCCCTGCAAGCCATGCTCGCCTCCCTATTCTCCCTCTTGAACTCACAAATGTTTGCGAAGCAAGACAAGCTTTTGGGCTAGGCGTGACACCGCAGACCCAGAAATCGAATACGAGGACCAGAGATTGGAAACCCGGTCCCTGAAGGACTCCACCTGAAGCCACGACCGCTCAAATATGAAGAAACCCCGAACCTGCGCAGAATCGCCCGAATCCCACACCAAAGGTGTATGATCTGATCTTGTACGCGGTCTGATGGATGGGAAAGACAAAGGGAAGACCTCCATGAGCTCTGGAGAAGCCAGGAAACAGTCAATACGTGACCTGTCCTTGCAGAGATGAAAGGCACCCCAACTATTTCCAGGAAGCTTCATGGCTCACCAATCAACGCCATACTCTTTGTCTTCAAATGAGAACCTCATTTGAAAATGCCTCCTCAACTTCTGCCACTGGTTTCTCCCCTTCCAGAACATACCCAATCTCGGCCGAATGTCATTCCCCGTGCACGGCGGTGCCGATGACCCCTCCGACGAAGAACTAGCAACACACGGTGGTGGTGGAGCTACAAAGAGGTGGACCGCCAACTTAAAGGAGGTGCGTCCCACCACCAGACAACAGGCAGACTCCGATGGAGCAGTTCTGAGACACAAGACAACCAACGTTGATAGGGGCTCCGAGTCTGGTGTGCGGCCATCTTCGAGGATCCTCGTCACCTCCCCCAACGGCATCGCTCAACACCTCCACAGTCCACGACAGGAAAGGCACGCCAAACACTCGAGCCACGCGCACCACCCGCTCCCGATCCTCGCCATCGGCGAAACGTGGTAGTCTCCGCACTAAACCACCACCCCACGAAGAAGAGAGAATGGACCATTGCTGCTCCAGGGTCAACCTCCTGATGCAACACAACAGACCCCCGATGGGCAACCACATCTCCTTCAAAGGCAACCCCGAGTAAAGCGAAGACGCCTTCCCTGATAGAAGCGAGCGAGTAGGTGGCGTCCCTCCAAGAACCATGGAAGGCCGTATCGGTGATATATCGGCAATATATCGCCGATATATAGGCGATATATCGGTTTCGACAGGGTAGGGGTTTCGATATTACCCAGTATCTCCTTTTACAGGGATATCAGCGATATAGCACCGATATATCGGTGATATATCGCCATATCGGCTCATATCGGTAAAAAATGACTGGTTTCAGTAGAAAAAATCCCGGATATCGATCGATATCATCGATATTTCGCCGATATCTCTATATATCAATTCTATTATTCATGGAAGATTGATTCAACACCTAGTATTAAAACACATATATCTAGCTACACCTAGTATTAAAACACACGATGGTTTATATATATTTTTATTTCGGGTCGGAGGCGCTGCCCCCGTACCCCTGCAAGGGGAGGCCAACCTGGCCCCCCCCAGCCCCCCAAGGCTCGCTGACCGGCCAGCGAGACCCTCGTACTAGTAGGGTATGGTGCGACAGGAGGGTGCATACAATGGTTCTTCAACTTGGTGTATGTTTACAAGTTATTCATGTTGTAAGACTTGAATGAAAATCGATTTCCAATATCTATAAGTCAATTCTTCAAAATCAAAATATCTATAAGTCAAGAATCAAACATTAATATCGATATGTTCAAAATGATCGATATATGCGATATAAGCTTCATAGATTGATCGATATGTGTGATCTAAGAGTATATTTGTAAGCTATCTAGTGATCTAAGAACTTGGATGAACTCCATTTTCAATATATATAGGTCAACAACTAACAGTACCAGCGATATTTCGATATGATCGATATGTGCAATATAAGGATCATAGTCTTCACAAATGATCTATATGTGTCACCTAAGTATATATTTGTAAGTTATTTAATGTATAAGAACTTGAATGGAATCCATTTCCAATATCTAAAGGTCAGGAATAAACATTAACCGCGATATGTTCGATATGATGATTGATATGTGCAATATATGGTCTATAAATGACCGATATGTGTGATATAAGTGTGTATTTGTAGGCTATTTATTATTCTAATATCTTCGATGATCTTAATTTCTGAAAAAATGCCAAAAAATGGTTTTTTTGAGCTATTTTCGATATTTCCATCGATATCGTCGATATATCCCGATATATCCATTTCTGGGCGGACCGAAACGATATCGATATCGATACGGTCTTCCATGCCAAGAACCAATGAGCAACTCGAAGCTGCCGCATGGCCTAAACTGGACAGAGTTCTGCGGCCGAACTCCGCCAACAACCGCCACGAACGACCTACCGTCAAGAAGATTGGCAGACCTTTGCTCGATCACCCGTGGATGGCCCACACCCTCCTCCCCACGCTCCACCACCGAACGATGCACAGCCACACGCTGCTTGCAAACCAAACGACGATGCCCCACCCCGCCGCAGGAGAAACATCTCGGTGGGTACGGACAAGCCACCGCTTGGTGTCCAACAACCCCACATCTAAAGCACCTCCTCCACCGCTTCCTATGAGAAACCTCGATCCACCCCTCCCTCTCTTCCTCGCACGGCTTGATGGTGGCCTTCTCCTTCCCGACCCCGCCGGGAGCACGACCAGACTGACTAGAAAAGCCGAGAGGGCCCTTCGCGACCCAGCGCCAGTGCCCCTTCCGCTTCTCGCCCCCCTCGTTCTTTCCATCTTTTTCCCCACAATGCCCTCAACAGTGTCCATCCTTTCCGCCCGATGGTCACACATATCCCGATGGTCATGTGCCCGCTAACAAGATGTAGGGCTTGGGCATTGTTGCAGATCTTGTTTTCTAAGTATGCATCCAGTGTCCCTACCCCCCAAAAGACCAGGGTTGAAATCCCTCCTTGTAAGAGTCGCGTTAGGTAGCCAACAACCAGCGTAAAAAATAGTCGGATCTTTCAACATGGATTTGAGCAAGAATCCATGTAGCTGGTCCTACTTAAAAATGGGAGAGTCACTGTTTTATAATTTTCATGAGTATATGCAATGTATTGTCTAAATATTTAATATATGTCGATTGAGGTTTTGCTCTTGTATTGCAAATATGCATGTATGTATATTGAGGTTTTGTTATTATAAATCATATAATATGCATGGCTACATTTTTTTATGATTAAGTGTTAGGCAATTAACGACATCTACTCAACATTAATGGCATCTGCTCAACCATCTAACATGAATCGTTTTTTCTTAGATCTTCTTTAATTCAAATTTGGTACATAATTTCAATAGTAATATTATTTATATACATCTATTTATTTTTAAATTAAAATTAGAAAACCACACAGAACAACATAATACCCGCGTACGCCCCACTTATTGCTTATTCAGTATTAGGTAACCTGTTTGAACGCATACACATACCTTTTTCCTGAATCTTGAAGAGAGCCATATAGCATCACGAATAAAAAATCATTATTTTCATCTCCATAATTATCAGTCTATTCTCAATCTTATCGCGTCATCTTCCTAGGCATAACCTCGCTCAACCCCTCCATCAAAGGGACAAAATCATACACCATCTTATTCATGGGTGTTAGGGAAGGGGTGTGGAAATAGAGCTCGACACAAATCATCTTTGTGACTTTCACTTAAGCACCATGCAACTAAACATGTCTATTAGCAGCCAGACTAAAATGTTAGGCGAATGAATCGACAAGTACTTCCTTTCCCTACAACCATAATTTGAACCCTATACCATCATCGAACTGCCAGTGAAGAAATCGTGCTCCCTAGACTCCTCCAAAAAAAAAATAGATCACTTCATTGGGACCAACACCTCTCCACCAAGGATAAGATCCACTGACCATAACATCCAACACTTACTTTAAGGCCATCAATTTCTCATATTACTTCAGGAAGCACTTGGTCAATGAGGCCATATTAAACTCCTTCAAGACCTGCAAATAATCACCTTTCTCCTTTGGCATACATACCTAGTCCTTATTCACTCGATACACTCCCCTCTCAATCGTTTTTGCCCATTCCTACATCAAGTTCCTTGGGCCAAGTTAACATAGTTTTTAACCTTCGTCGAAAACATGGAAATCGATAAAAGAAAAAAGACAATTGAAAAAAATGGGTTTCGTTACTTGAGTCTTCCTCCTCGAGGGAGCAAACTTTGACCTCCAAATATGGAGCATTCTTTCAATTCCTTCCATGACCACCCCTACGACAATTGAACCAAGTTAGGGAAGGTCCAACTAAGCCATTGATGAATCCATGCACTCAATTGCCTCCTCCTAGCTTTTAACCTTGTAGCTCCTAACTTATCATGCCAAGAGGGATTTTAGTTTTTCTCTTTTAGCCCTGAGGACTCATTAAAGGTATTTAGAAGGACCTTGACATGGCGTGCTAAGGTATTGATTTCTATATGGATGTGATCCTATCATTCGTGTATTGTAAGATGGGGATCTAAGTTGTGCACATCTTATCTACCAAGAAATAAAAAACATTACCCTTTTGCATTGGTTAAATTTCGGCAAAATTTTATCATAATTTTGGTTTCGTCTAGTGGTTGACATCGATACCCCTCTTGCTTTCCTTTTCATCGATGGTTGTCATGAATATGGCAGTTTTTCATATCATTTTACGGAAACAAAAAAGGGAATCTATGCTTTACTTTCTCAAATTTGTTCGATATGTTTGCTCATATTTCCCCATCTACATGACGTTAAGCAAAAGGAATGATTTTGTTACCGGACGAGTTAAGTTAGGATTAATCTTCACGCAAGCTCCAATCTAATTTGATTCGTATTAAGTTAGGATGGTAAAGAACTCCTCCAAAAATTAAAATTCGTTTATGAATAATGAACATGAACAATGTACGAGGAACATGTTGCTATCAAAATGTGTTTGCTACTCAATTCCACTTGCATACCGTATTGAGGATTATGAGACTTACGTAGGAGTTTTGGAGCCTTATTCACGAGGAGGTGGTTGTTATCAAAGATTTTGTTGTAAACAATTTTGGATTTGATAAGTGTTGCGAATCGTTGAAGCAAACACACACAAGATCAAGCAAGAAAGATGCAAACACAAATCTACAAGGTTCATCTGTAAGTGAGCCTACATCCTTAGGTGGTTGTGATCGGTTTTCACTATGTGAAGAAAGAAGAAAGCACAGAGGATACTGAGAGCCCTATCCCTAGTATAATTTATATATTATTCCCGTATAAATGGATCGCTGAAACAAAGGGATCCATATACCTGAACAAGACCCCCGTCTTGTTGGGGTATGGTATGACAGGAAGAGGTGCATAAAACGGCTCTTCAACCTGGGGATTGTTAAGATTCAAGACATATCAACAATAAGATTAATCAATTCTTCTGCTTCCTTTTGCCAAAAAAATGAAATCCGACTATGTTGAGGATTACAAGACTTCATAACTTTTATAATTCCACTTGCTTCGTTATAATGGAAATCTTGATTCTTCTGAATGTGTTCATTTAAAGGAAGAGTAATGCGCAATAAACTCATACTTTGTAGCCGGAAATTTACTAGACTCGTCCTAGAGATCTTTAGCATAATTCTAGGTTTTTGAGTATGGGTGTGATGCTGCAACACTGGGGAGTGTGAAATGTTCTTGTGGGTACTTCTCAACATAAGTAACATATCATTTCTCGTCTCTAGAGTAAACAATGAATATCCCAAATGTGTCTTCAATTCAACACTATGCATGACATTATGTAAATAACATAAATTATATTAAGCTATGTTATAGTAATTAGAGAGGGTGAGCAAGCCCAAGAAGTGATGGAATGAGACTATACGAAGGGATCTTAGTTTTTTGATCTAAGTTCGAGATTAACCCAAGATAGATCTGAAGGGAGTCAAAGATTCCCTGTAGCCGACCCTACTTATTGTGGGAAAAGACTATATTGTTGTATGTTATAGTAATTAGACTCTTATAGTAATATGTAAAATGTCTATTGTCTTTTTCCTTTTCTACGTGTAGCCCAACAAGGCAACCTCATTTTGCCAAGGCCCTAAATGTCGGTTTCGGTCACCATTTCGGTGACCGATCGAAACGGAATTTCGGTCGAATTTAGACCGAAATCTCGGTCATTTCGATCATTTTTTGTATAAGGGCCTCCATATTTCGGTCATTTCGCTCATTTCAGCCGAATTTCTATTTCAACCGGATATCGATATTTGACAGAAATTCGACTGAATCGATGAAATTTGAGGCCATATTTTGCTTCTAGGGTTTCCTCTCTATATAAAGAGAGCCCTAGTGTACATAATAAACATCTTTTTCATCTCCTTTCGCATGGTATCAGAAAGCATTCTTGGACAAAAGATCTGACACCCTTTTGGTCCCCTACCCCATCGATAACCCCTCTCCCCTTCCATGTGCACATTGACATGTCAGCCCATGCGACACCTACAGTTGCCACCCACTGCCTCCTAATGGCACATTTAGCTGCCCATGGCACTGCCTAGTAGCACCTCCAACGGTCCATGCTGCCGCAGCCACCCAATGGCAACCCTGCCCCGCCACAACCACCCAGCAGCACCCCCGAGTGGGGTGCAGTTACCTAGCGGGAACTGCCAGTGCCACCAACACTGCCTCACATAGCCGTGACTCCTGTAACCCCTCGCACATGTGCAAACGCTCACTAGCAGATCATGTAGGCTATGGTGCGGTTGCAAAGGATTTGTTCAGCAACTGAAGAGGTGCTCTCAGGGTTTCTTGGGTTACCGTGTTCAGATTCACTCGTATAAACCCAATCTTAGGCCCTGTAAGTCCTCTGTTGATCTCCTTTTCTTCAGCTCCTAAGATAACAACTCCATCACATCCTCAACCATATTTAATCCTCCAACCTTGTCAAGAGTCCTTTGATGTTTCATCTCCCAAGTCCCCCTAGCCATCCATTAGATCCCCATAGTGTAGAACGTATGGTATCTCATTACCTGTCATACTTGTGGGCGAGTCCGGGATGGGAACTCTCACCAAATGATCCTCCATCGCTTAATCAAGATCAAATCCAACATCCACAATCCTCTTGAACACGAAGTAAGAACGCCATCGCTTCATTTGAAATCTAAATTAATGGTGTATGGTCCGTGAAATGCCTTGTATATCAGACATCGTCCATGGTGAAGATTTGGCAATTTAAATCTGTATCCCAAAGTCCACAATAGTTGCATCCCCTGATGATTAAAGATGCTTTGCTTGCCTCTTCCGCAACACCTAGCAGGTCTTCCAAAAATTATGCTTTATTGCATCCATAAATTGGATCTTACATATTGACAACCTAGAATGGTAACTACTCCCCTTTTGTTCCTCTTCATTCTTGTTGCTAGCGCCCTTCTAACTTCCAAAAACCTCTCTAAATCAAACATGTTATCTCTCTAAGCCATGAACTGCCTCCTGATCTTCCCTTCAAATTCTTTGTTCAAAAGCCTCCAAAAGATGCTTCTTTAAGGCTAATGGTGAAGGTTGTTAGGAAGATGTTTATTTTATTTGTTCGGATAATCCTATGAAGTTTATCTTCCCTTCAAATTCTTTGTTCAAAAGCCTCCAAAAGATGCTTCTTTAATGCTAATGATGAAGGTTGTTAGGAAGATGCTTATTTTATTTGTTTGGATAATCCTATGAAGTTTATCCACGTAGTTTTGCACGTATAAAGAAATAGAAATATCAGTTATATAAGAAATGGTGCTTGCCTCCTTTTATCTTATTTTTCTAATGCTTGCTGATTTCTCATCCCATTTTTCTCAACTGGTGAAGCTAGTTGCATCCTTCTTCCTTTCTTATTTTATAATTGTAAAAATATCAACCGCATGTAGATGTTTATAGTAACCAATCGAATTAGCATTAACAATAATACAAAACTAAATAACATAAACTATTGATATGCCTTGAATCCTCCATCTGTTTATGTTGAATCTAGATAAAGAACTGTATTATGCACCCTCCCACGAAGGATGGGCGAAGCCCGCTACCGTACCCTACCCTACCAGCATGGGAGTCTCGTTGCCCTATCAGCAAACCTGGGGGGTGGGCTCGTGGGGGCTAGGAGGGAGCATGTGCGCCTCTACTCCTGTGGGGGTTGCAGGGGCAATGCTCCTGTCTTGATTTTATTTTATTTTGTTATATGGTTTTATTTACAACATAAACAAAATATACAATATAATAACATGAACTAAATACACAACATAAATATGCGATACAAGCTACAAAGGAATATCATAAAACTAAGAGGTAACATGATATATACTAAGTTATAAACTACTAACCGACAATGAATACTAAGTTACCAACAATGATATAAAATCAGAAGAGGAGTAATAATATGGGATTAAAATGTGAGCGATAATGTTGAAGTTTGTTGAATTGTTCTCAACAAATTGATGTAGTTGTTTTCTCAAGTCAAGGGATTAATAAATTACAAATAATAGATTGAGGTTAAAGACTACGGTTGACTTTATTAGATGGTTTGTTACAAGCATGTTCATTTCAACGTCATGATGAGCATATCATCATGGTAGTTTCACCGAATTGGTTAAGACCAGGGTTTAAAAAGCACGAGGTGGTCTGAGGCGTTTTCTCTAAAATTGAGGCGAGGCGTAAGCCTTGAGGCGGTCGAGGCGTAAGCCTCAATTTTTTGAAAAAAAAATAAAATAAAAGCAAAATACATTAGAAAAGCATATAATAATATTAAGTTTTGCCAAAAACACATTCAAAAATAATTTCACACTAGTAAGAGATACAATACATAAGCGATTATTCTAATATTCGCAACTAACGATCTTAGAATAACTATTCTAAGATTCACAACTTTATATTAATGTCAAAAATATTGATGTGCCAGCTCTTTGTGGCTAATGTAATGTATGTCGCAGATATTGATAAGAAAATTTTCCAAGCTATACTAGATGTACCCTTATATCTGGAAAGTAACCATGGCTCTCAATATGGTATAGTGCTAAAGATTTGGTGACCATGGAACCAGCAGCATTCAAACTTGCAACTAATATAAAATACTTATTATAATTCAAACTCAAATATGTATGCAACACAACAGAACTATTATGTGCAGATGCATGATAAATTGAACATGATATATACAAGATTACATAATTTTGTTTGTTCCAAATGATCTCTTCTCTTTACATGGAGCTACATATAGAAATATGCAAGGTTTAACATGGAAACAAAAACACAAACATTAAAAAAATAATCAACAACAACAACAAAGCCTTTTCCCACAATTAAGTAGGGTCGGCTACATGGATTCTTTGCCTCCATTCAGATCTATCTTGGGTCAATCTCGGACTTATATCCAAAAAACTAAGATCCCTTCGTATAGTCTCTTTCCAACACTTCTTGGGTCGTCCTCGCCCTCTCTTAGTCGGCTCAACATCCCAACACTCGCATCTCCTAACCGGTGCATCAGTTGACCTTCTTTGCAAATGACCAAACCATCTTAAGCGGTTTTCTCGCATCTTATCTTCGATCGGAGCTACACCAACTTTCTTTCGGATTGCATCATTCCGAATTCGATCTTTACGTGTATGTCCACACATCCATCTTAGCATTTTCATTTCTGCTACAGCCATTCTCTGCACATGTCTATGGTTCACAGTCCAACATTCAGAACCATAAAGCATAGCAGGTCTCACGGCTGCTTTGTAAAACTTTCCTTTAATTTTTAAAGGAATTTTCTTATCACAGAGAACAGCAGAGGCTCCTCTCCACTTTAGCCAGCCTGCATTTATTCTATTAGTAACATCTCCATCAATTTCTCCATCATGTTAAACATTTAAAAAATAATGCTTAAGGAAAAATAGGGTCATGTGCAAAGCACACAACCAAAAACCTAAAAAAAACCTCATGCTCGAGGCTTACGCCTCCGCCTCGCCTCGAGCGCCTCACGCCTCGAGCGCCTCACGACGAGGTGAGGCGTACGCACCAGTAATAGTCTCGAGGCGCACGTCTCGAGGCACTTTAGGCTCGCCTCACCTCGAGGCGTATGCCTCAGCGCCTCGAGGCGGCGCTTTTTAAAACTATGGTTAAGACCGGCTTTCGATAATGAAGAGGTTGCTGCAATGATTCTACAAAATGTACATGATAATGCTAAATATACTTCTCCAAAAATTCAAAAAAGGATATTGAAAATAGAGTGTGGAATGCAATAAGGAAAGAAACTGGTAGTAAAGTTTTGTTTAATAGTTGATGAAGCTCGAGAAGATTCTAAAAAGGGAAAATTGGAAAGTATTTGTACCATCAGTTGATAGTGGTGGCTATATCCAAGTATTATTATTTACATTATTCATGTGCTTCGTACGTCTTCTTAGATGGTAAAGAAAGACATCATTTCTTTCTGCCTGTTGAAATCTTAATGTTAAAGTAGTCGAAGTCAAGGATATAATAGTGTCAGCAATATACGAGAAGAATATAATGGCCTTTAAACGTTTTCATTAAAAGACTGGTAATATGCATATTATATCCATTTCTTAATCCATCGATTAAATTGACATTGGTTATTTCATACAAAGAGATGATCATATTTGTCATTTTTCTTAAATTGTATTTTGTTATAAATATTGTTACCTATAATAATAATGATGAACTGCATAATACACATGCTTCTTAATTAGAGCACATGTTTTCATCTAATGAAATTCAAACATGCAAATGAGTTAATCAAATGCAAACATTGAAAAAAGTTGGTTATATAATATGGATCCATATATATCATCAATTACATGCTTGATCGATATGCTTGGTCCAACTTGGGAGGTTTTTACTAATATTATTGGTGATGGATATACATATGTGCAAATAGAGACGGTGGTGTATCTTTTGAAGTAATGCCATCATTTGAATTAATTTTAAGTTTGTTTATCACGAAATTCAGCCATTGCCGATCCCAAGCTCGGGTAAATTGAAGAGGGTTGCGTTAGATAGCCGACAACCAATGTAAAATAGTCGGAGACAACTTCCTAAATAGTTTTTTAAAAATACTATTTAGGAAGTTGCCTCAAGACAGTCAGATCTTTTCAATATGGACTTAAGCGAACATTAGATTTCGTTGGGGTTGTTCCCTACTTGCGATGCGTTGACTCGCCCGAATGCAATGAAAAATTGCAAGGGCTGCTACATCGCTTCTCGGATGTAGTTAACATTTGCAAGGGTTCTCGTACGAGGAACTCATACGAGTAAATAAGCTAGTTCCGATGCATCACCGCTCGTATACAGTTCAAATTTACAAGGGTTCTATCATGATGGACGCATGCTAGTAAAGAAGTTAGTCCAAAAGAGGTTGCAAAGAAAGTTGCGGATATGTAGTTGGAATATTGGCACTTTCACATGCAAATTGATGGAGATCGTAGATACGATGGAAAGAAGGAAAATTCAGATACGATGTCTCCAAGAGACAAATGGGTTGGAGAGAAAGAAGGGGAGATCGAGAAGACATGCTTTAAACTTTGGTATTCAGGTAAAGATAAAAGTAGAACGGTGTTGGAGTGATTGTTCATAAGGATTTGAAGGATTGTGTGGTTGGGGGTGTAAAGATTCAGGGATCGGATTATTTTGCTAAATTGGTGCTTGAAGAAGAAATTCTGAATATCATCTCAGTTTATGCACCGTAAATTGATTTAGATGAAGCATTAAACATGTTTTTGGGAGGATCTGAATAAGATTTTGCAAGGAATCCCACAAAGAGAGATGATTTGCTTAGGTGGAGATCTTAATGGACATGTGAGAAAGGATGCTTCAGGGTATGCTAGTGTTCATGGAGGCCATTGCTTCGGGGGATAGAAATGAAGAGGGAAAAGTCATTCCGGATTTTGTAACAGCTTATGATCTTTTCATAGCAAACACTCTCTTCAAGAAGAGGGAGTAGCATTTAATTACTTATAAGAGTGGTCCGACTAGAACACAGATAGATTACTTTGCGTTGAGGAAAAGAGATCGGTTGTGTTGCAAAGACTGCAATGTAATCCCAGGAGAGAGTTTGACAACCCAACATTGCTTGCTAGTCATGGATGTACAAATAAAAGGGCTGGTAAAGAAAAGGAGGCTTTTCAAGATCATTAGAACTAGATGATGGAATCTTCAACTGAAGCAATCAAGCTTTAGGGAGAAGGTTTTAGAAGATGTATCTTGGGATTATAGCGGAAGTGCAAATGAAATGTGGGAGGTCGTAGCATCTTGTATCCAAAGGGTAGCTAAAAAGATGCTAGGCAAGTCAAAGGGAGGAGCTCCAGGCTAAAAGAAGGCTTGGTGGTGGAGTGGAGGGGTGCAAGAGAAGCTGAAAATTAAAAGAGCATGCTTTAAAGCTATGTCTAAGGATAGAACAAACGAAACTTTCTCAAACTACAAAATAGCGAGAAGGAAGCAAAGAAGGCTGTAAGTGAAGCTAAATCAAAAGTTTACGAAATTTTGTACAAAAATCTCGACTCTAAGGAGGGCCAGAAGGATATATCCAGGTTGGCCAAAGCAAGATAAAGAAAGATCAAAGATCTTTCTCAAGTGAGATGCATTAAGGATGAGGAAGGTCGCATGCTTGTTACTCAAAAGGATATAAAGACTAGATGGAAGCAGTATTTCCATAAGCTTTTCATTGGAAAGGAAATAAAGAGATCACTTTGGTTGATCTAGCTAGTAGTGAAAGTTACTTGAATCGTGCAAGCTATAGATGAATACAAAGAAAGAAAGTAGAGGAGGCTTTGAAGGTTATGAGACATGGGAAAGGTGTAGGACCGGATGACAAGTATGAAGAGTTTTAGGTGAGTGTGGTTTGAATTGGCTTACAAATATATTCAATGTTATTTGGTGAAGCAAGAAAGTGTCTGAAGATTGGAGGAGAAGTATCGTGGTGTCTCTTTATAAGAACAAAGGGGACATTCACAATTGTTCAAATTACAAAGGTATCAAGTTGATGAGTCACACTATGAAAATTTGAGAATGTGTGTTCGAAAGAAGATTGAGGCAAGTTTCCAACGTAAAAGAAAATCAATTCGGATTCATGTCAGGTCGCTCAACTATTGAAGCCATCCATTAGCTGAGGAGAACAATAAAGATTTATAGAGCTAAAGGGAAGAACCTCTGTATGAATTTTATTGATTTGGAGAAGGCTTATGATTCCGTCCCACGTAAGATATTGTGGAGAGTTTTGGGAAGAGACAAGTACCTGTCCTATATATTAACCTCATAAAGGATATGTATGATAGAGCTTTATCTTATGTAAGGATCTAGTATGGGAAGACTGACTATTTTGACATCAACATTTATTTACATCAAGTTTCAACTTTGAGTCCATCAGGATGTGATATCTTGGTGTATATTATTTGGTGATGATATTGCATTGTTTGATGAGACTAGAAATGGAGTAAATGAGAAGCTTGGGGTCTGGAGACATGTATTGGAGACTAAAGGATTGTATAAGTAGGGATAAAATTGAATATATGGAGTGCACTTTTGAGTTTTGATGGAAGCAATGATGAAGGAATTGAGGTGAAGATTGGTGACGATAACATTCGGAAGAGATATTCTTTTAGATACATGGGATCTATTTTGCAACATGATGGGGAAATTGATGGAGATGTTATTAATAGAGTAAATGCAGGAGGGCTAAAGTGGAGAGGAGCCTCTGTTGTTTTCTGTGATAAGATTTTTTAAAAAAAATCAAAGGAAAGTTTTACAAAGCAGCCGTAAGACCTGCTATGCTCTATGGATCTGAATGTTGACCTGTGAACCATAGACATGTGCAAAGAATGACTGTAACAGAAATGAAAATGCTAAGATGGATGTGTGGACACACACGTAAAGATCGGATTCAGACGATGCATTCAGAAGGAAAGTTGGTGTAGCTCCGATCGAGGATAAGATGCGAGAAAACCACTTAAGGTGGGTTGACCATTTGCAAAGGAGGTCAACTGGTGCACTGGTTAGGAGATGAGAGTTTTGGGATGTTGAGCCGTCTAAGAGAGGGCGAGGACAACCCAAGAAGTGTTGGAATGAGAGTATACGAAGGGATCTTAGTTTTTTGGATATAAACTCGAGATTAACTCAAGATAGATCTGAATGGAGGCAAAGAATCCATGTACCCGACCGTACTTAATAGTGGGGAAAGGCTATGTTGTTGTTGTTTATCATACAAGAGATTATATCAATTTCTGAATATCTTTGTCAAGCATCACATCAACAATTTTAAGGTATTATAGAAATTTGGTCTTTTTGGGTAGAAACTTATTCAAAAGCTCAAGGAACATGGGTGGAATTCCTTGAACGGACATGTGATTTTCTTTTATGAATATAATGTGCTATTATCCATGATATGAATTCTAAGTATATAAAATGTAGTTAGAGGTTGAGCTCAACATAAGTAAAATCTTATTGCAATCAAGATCTAAAAAAACGAAAAGTGAAATGAGATGTTTTCTCTGGAAGTGAGATGATGCGTAGCCTCAAGGCGTAAGGCCTCGATTTGTAAAGGAAAATACCCATAAAAATACAATAAAATATACACTAATGGAGTTATATATTATATGACTAGCATATAATATATATAACAATATAATATATGGAGATTAATGGGGCTGCCCCCTTAGGGCAGCCAACATGGCTGCCCCCGCACCATTTTTGACATTTTTTTATTTTTTTTGAAAAATATCGCCATGTATATTCATCCCTATATCCCTACTATATGCCATTCGAATTGCGTCAGAAACAGAGACTCCGACGGCCTCGATCCAGACAATCATTTTTTAACGGTCGCATGATTTTTTAAATCGATACTATTTCGATGGAGGCCGTAGGAGTCTGTTTCTGACGAAATTCGAATGACATATAGGAGGGATATAGGGATGAATATACATTGTGATATTTTTCAAAAAAAACAAAAAAAACGCCGAAATAGGGGGCGGGGCAGCCCCATTAAATCCTAATATACGATGAAATTATAGAGATAGGAACACCAAAAGAAAAGATATATAACTCTATATATACTTTTACTAAATTTCCATCCAATCAAAAGAAGAGTCATTGGCTATAATTGTCATTAAAGCATCTGGGGTTACATAGTTGTCACTAAAATATTTATGATTAGAAAAACGAGGGAGTCACTATTTATAATTGTCATTAGAGTATCCGAGATTACATACATGACACTAAATATTTATAGTACATTAAAAATTATGATAAATATACTTAGATGAAATTTATATGTTATGCAGCTAACATATAGTATATGGCAACACCGAGATACATTGACTTTATTTTGTTTGTTCTGTTTAGTACATTACAAAGCTCATTATGTGACCACTCCTTAAAAATTAAGTTTTCGAGTAATGTTTGCTATGAGATTTGCGGAATTTGTATGTTAAGGGTGTAACGATAAGAGTTTATTGAAGTAATTGGACATGTTTAATTGGTAAATATGAATACGAAATATGAGAAATTTAAGCATTCGTCTTGTATAAATATATCCTAAACAAGTAGACCTTTATAGACATTTGAAACTACCAATATGACAAATATTTTTCTTATAAAATGTTCCAAAAATCCTTAAAGCCTCAATGAATGCCTCGTCTCCACCCTACACCTCGACTGCCTCAGATCGACTCGACCGAACGAGGCGTACGCCTCGCTAAAGGAGCATGAAGCATGCGTATCAGGACTAAAATGGCTCATCTTATTTCGTCTCACCTCTTTTGCACTTTGAGGCTAGCTTTTTAAACCATGAATATAATGGAGCATATAGTGTAATATTTTTATAGTTGCAATTGACTCAACTTTATAAGCTAAGTAATCGATGCGATATAATGTTATGCATTTCTTCTTTCTGCACATGATTTGGAGGATAATACAAGGCCTCATCGAGATACCTTGAATTTTATTTTGTTTGTTCTGCTTAGTACATTACAAAGCTCATTATGTGACCACTCCAAAATTAAGTTTTCGAGTATTGTTTTCTATGAGATTTGCAGAATTCATATGTTAAGGATGTAACGTTAAGAGTTTATTGAAATAGTTGAACATGTTTAATGGCAAATATGAATACGAAAATGACATATTTAAGCATTCGTTTTGTATAAATATATTCTAAACAATTAGGTCTTTATAAACATTTGAAACTACCAATATCAATATGACAAATGTTTTTCTTATAAAATGTTCCGAAAATCCTTAAACCCTCATTGAATGCCTCGCCTCCACCTCATGCCTCGACTGCTTCAGGTTGACTTGACTGAGCGGGGCCTATGCCTCGCTAAACGAGCTTGAGGCGTGCGTATCAGGACTAAAATGGCCCGCCTCGTTTCGTCTCACCTCTTTTTTTCTTTTAGGCTAGCTTTTTTAAACCATGATTGCAATGGAGCATCATTGTAACGTTAATATTTTTATAGCCACAATTGACTCAACTTTATAAGCTAAGTAATCGATTCGATATAATGAAATGTAGTTCTTCTTTCTGCATAGGATTTGGAATTACAAGGCCTTTGATGTTGAGAATGCAAGTCCACTATTGAAAGATTTTATCTTGAATATTTTGCTGAACAAGAGAAATTATATTTTAGATATGAAGTGGAATGATTTGAGTTCGAAGTTGCTCAACATCCTTAACTAAAAAGAACTCATCAATTTCTGATTTTTGTCACTCATTAAAGTGGTTAAACTATCAAGAATGTAGCTTATGATTGACATGTTGATTTGACTCATCAACTTTACTTGTGCAATTGCAACTAGGGAGAGGGGTGTTGAAAATTGTGAAATTCATATTTCATATTAAAAATAGATGATGAATTTCTGGCTCTGTATAATTATATATATTGAGAAGGATATCATCCACAAATTCAGCATAGATTTGTTGATAAATGATGAGATGCTACGAAGGAACGACAAACTCATCTTATTTGAACTTTTGGTGTATACTACAAATACATTCCATTTGTTTTTATTTCCGTGATTTTCAGAAAAAAATCACAGATAGAGTTTATTTTTACTACTATAATATATTCGCTAGTGGTCTCAGACAACATGTCCAACAATGATATATCTGAAAAGCTCTGTTCATGTGCCTTGGGTACGTCAGAGCATATAGGTCAATCCCAATGCCAACGAGATTCCAAGGTATTGTTGGAGCATCTTCACTGATCTTTAGAGCATCAAATTCTCAAGATAATCTTAGAGTCTTAGATAAGGTTAAGACTGGGATCTTGGAAACTTGGGGTAAGCTGACCGTAAGGTTGAAATTTTGAACCTGAGAGGGAGGAAATACCGTGCCATATAAAAGGCAGGTGTCGTGTCATAGAAGAGATTTTCGCACAATTTTGGAGCTGGGATCATTTGGTTAGCTTGAAATGTAGGAGGCTGGGCAGTCATCTAGGTTAGTTTCATGTCTCGGTTATTACCTCGGAAGAGATACTTTAGGTGAAATTACAGGAAGGTTGATAACCTTGAAATGTCAAGCACCAACAGGCCCACAGTTAAGACTGCAGCAATGAAGAGAAGATGTTGGAACTGCGTAAGAGAACACATATTTGGGTAACCTTGGACCGTAACCTCAGTGAGCTCTTTACAAGCCTCAGGGGCTTTTGAGTGTAGCGTACAATGCAGGGGCGGATCCATGTATATCTCATGGGGGGCACGTGCCCCCCCTAAAGTCTGCAAACTTACGATATTCTCATTTTTTTTGTCCTTATATCAAATCCCATAAGAACTGAAGCCGTGAGTCCGTGCCCTTCGTTCCTTCGACAGTTCCTCTCTCACGTTCCCTCTTGACACACACCCGAGCTGCTGAGGCTGCACCTCCCCTCCCCACAGTGTTGGTTCCCTGCCCAGCAGCATCCTCGGACCCCAGCTCCCTTACACAATGGCAGTCCGTGCCCACCGTCCATCTCTCGAGTAATGCCACCTCCTCTCTCGCATTCCCTTTCGCGTCCAAACCGAGCCGCTATGCCTCCCCTCCTCAAGATGCTGGCTCCTTGCCCAGTGGCATCCCCACCTCCCTTGCACATCGACAATGTGTATATATACATAGGTGCGTTGTACGTCCCTGCTGGCTCCCCTCACCCACTCATCGGGTCACCCTTGCTTCCTTCTCATACACACCGGGCCCTCGGCTTTGTCGCGGACACATTGTGGTTCCACCTTGTCAGTGCCTCTCCCTCAGGCTTATCACATCCCGGTCTCCCTCGCGAACCCCTTGTATGTGACCTGTACATGCGTTTTTCATTTATAAGATACTAATATGTTCAATCAATTGCTCACGGTTCATGATATTTGATTTCAATTTTGTGGAATATGTAGAATTGAATTCCAAATTACTAATAAATTATGCGGATCTAAATTTAGATTATGTGGAATATGTAGGTTTGGACTTCAAATATCAATTTTGTAAAGGGATTTTATCACTTGTGCCCCTCCGAGATATCGCAATATCAGTTATACCCCTATCTTTTTGGTAATATCAGTTGTGCCCCTAACTTCTTGCTCCGTCACCAGTTGTGCCCTTCCGTCAGATTGACCGTCAAAAAATTAAAATAACCATGGTTTATTCAAACCATGGTGTGGTTAAGAAGGGTACTATGGTCCATACCCTTCTTCATCTTCTTCCTCCTCCATTTGCTCTTCTTCCTTCTATTCATAATTTCTCTCTCTTACTAAAACCTTCATACATCCATCGAATCTCTAAAATTTTTACATTTCCACGGACATATCACTCGTTACGGATCAAATGATGAATTTTATTGAATTTTTGGATGACTTTTTATGAATCAATTAGTCAAAAATTTATCACAATTTAACAAAAAAAACTCAACTTTTTATGAATCTTGGGGGTGACGGTACAGGGCAGGAGGGAGGGGGAGTAGGGGGCGGTGCGTGCGGTGGAGGGAGAGGGGGAGGGGGTGCAGCTCAGGGGAAGGGGGAGAGGGGGGCGGCGCCGGCGAGGGGAAGAGGTGCGGGGAGGAGGAGGTGCGGGGGGGAGGAGGTGCGGGGCTGGGAGGGAGGGGAAGCAGGGGGGCCCCACCGCCGCCTGGGGCTTGCAGCGCCTGGGAGGGAGGGGGAGCTGGGGGGCCATGCCGCCGCCTGGGGCTTGCAGCACTTGTGGCTTGCAGCGCCTGGGAGGGAGGGGGAACAGGGGGGTCTCGCCGCCACCTGAGGCTTGCAACGCCTGGGAGGGAGGGGGAGCAGGGGGGCCCCGCCGCCGCCTAGGGCACATCGCCGCCAACTTGGAGCCCCGTCGCCGCTTGGGGCTTGCAGCGCCTGGAGATTGCGCGCCTGGAGCTTGCGGCTTCCAAAAGATGTATTTCCGCTTCGAGCAACGCCAGGGACAAGGGCTTGCAGGCGAGCCGCGCCTGGATTAGAAAGGCTCGCCGGGGATGCTCGAAGAAGATGACGGTTGCGTGAGGGCGCGGCCTGCGACCTGGGATTAGAGCAGCCAACACCTGCGCGCCGCCTTGAGCGTTGGGGAGGGGAGGGGGGCTCGGGGCGGAGCTGGGCGGCGCGGGGCAGGGGCGGAGAGGGAGGAGGATGAGGAAGAGGATGGGGATGGGAAGAGGAGGAAGAAGAAGAGATGAGGAAGAGGGTATAAAATTACCATATAACCTTGTTTAAAAAATTAATTCCACTTATGTCCTCAAAGTTAACGTCCATTTGCACTGTGGATGGATGGTCACTAACCCGAGGGGCACAAGTGATAAAATAGCAAGAAGTGAGGGGCACAACTGATATTACCAAAAAGATAGGGGTATAACTGATATTGCGATATCTCGGAGGGGCACAAGTGATAAAATCCCTTTTGTAAACCACCATGGACAAAGTGAATTGTAATCATGATTAATTTATCAAGTATATTGAACTACCAAGTTCATACCTATGATTATATATATAAGGAAGTCCCTACGATTCATCATGCATAACGTAACAAACCTGATAGGTTAATGGGAGTTAGGGTTCAAATTGCATAAAATATATCTATGTTTAGACTAGAGCCGACTTAAGAGCACAAAATTATTCATTGGTTTATTTTTAATTTTTTACATCAAATTACCGTATACATAATTATGGTTGTCGGTGGAATATAAGACAGTAGAATTGGATTCCAAATTGCTCGTGGTTTTTGATACGTTCAATTACTAATATGTTTAATATCCGGAAATTCTAAGTCACCCAAATTAGATGAATTTTGCTATTTCCCTCCTTTTTAGAAATTTCATATTACTATATTTCAAGAGAGAAAATGAATTTAGATTTTAAAATTACGGTGTCGCCATTGATGAGGATCGAAAATACAAAAAGCTTGATAAGTAGAGGACTACAATCTCATATCTTTTTCTATTATACATATAACAAATATTTACTAATTCTATTTATAAAATTATGGGCTCTTTCTGTGTGCATGTCATTCCCTCATATACCCGCTATACCGGTTGCACTATCCACTGGTATATTTATTGATTAAGTTGATTTTGACTCTACCAGTTGCAATGACAAGTGTTGAAAGAGCATTTTCAACATCAGCTAGTGCCAAGATTCAGTTACGCAATATGAATGGATTAATAATGCTTTACTCGCATACATTTAAAGAAAGATATTTGATTATATTTCTAATGATAATATCATGAATTGTTTTCAAGATATGAAAGCTAGAAAATAAATGTGTATATTTTTAAATTTCCTTTACATGTAAAACAACTCGTATATTTTTTAAAGAGAAATGATCACATTCAAGTCATCATGACAACTCTTATATATATATGTTTATGAATGTTAGTACATATTTTTTAATATTGCAATATTTTTTATTATTATAGTTTGTAAGTGTGCCCCCCTCAGTCTGAAACTCTGGGTCCGCCACTGGTACAATGCGCAACTTCTTTGTTTGGATAGACCGTTCTTTTATTTGCCCATAGTTGCTTGTACTTTTCTGCTTATTCTTTGATTTCTTTCATGTTTGGCATATGGTCCTGATGGTGTCGTGAAAGTTGTAATAAACAGGAGCTGTTTAAGGCTTTCAGTTGGCAGTGATTTTCCTGCTTGTTCCTTTTACAGGTAGTTTTCATCTATGGCCCTGAAAAAAGTAAAATAACGGGCAAATCACAAAAATCCACCTACGCATCAAAATCTTACTTATGAGCCTCATTTTTGAAACGTGACAAAGAGGGATCTGATGTTATTTTTTGGTCTCAAATACAAGCTTTCATGAGCTTCCGTAGCCCTTTTGCGTAGATTGTAAATCCTATTGAGCACTGTAATTGGGAATCGATGCGTAGGTGGGACCTTTGTGGTATATTACCCTACAATCGTGAGTGAAATATATAGTGTTTGACACAGAGGACCAGTTTAAGACTTTCAATATGTTACTGCCTGGTTTATTATCAATTCACTCTTTAAACAGACGACGATATTGGGAGTGAACCATGTAAATTTGATAAAAGTTCATGTGTAGTTTGATCTCATATGAGCCCAAGTTCCCGTCCCATTCTCTTATGTTCAGAACGATTTTACGTGGAAAATGTGATCGATTCAGGTAAGACACATCTTGAATCGTGGCTCATGTAAACTGGTGTGCTCCCTTTTTATTAATCCACTGGGGCAGACACCTTCGCATGTTCCAACACCTCCCCTTTTTGCCTAAAAAAATCATTCAGAATAAATTCAAGTTTCAAGCTTTAACATCAATACTTCTCTCGAATATCTGATGAATCGTTAAAAGAGGAAAGGTGTTCATTTTTTTTATCAATTCCAACAGCGAATCGAGTTAGATAGTGGACTGTGCTTACTGCCAAATTACCTTTTCTGATGCAACCAGATGATGAAGCAGCGCCACAAGATTGAGAGGGAGCTGAGCATTGGTGATGAGGTTGGATGGTCAAAGAATGTTGAAACGGCTAAGGTCAATCCGAAGCTGGCTGCTATGAACAAGAAGTTCGGAATGATCCACGGGCTCTCGTCCCTTGCTAATATATTGTCCTTTGGCTGCCTTGCCCTTCACTCATGGTACCTGATGAGTAAATTGGACCTCTGATTGCGAGCTCTTCAGCATACCTTCATGGACGACTATCACGGATCTACTGGTAGAATCCTTCTTTTAATCACTAAAGGTTCAGCATCATCTTATCCATTGATTCTCTTGTAGCCAGATTGTCTTCCATGGAACACACTGGACGCTATTCTGTGATATTGGTTTCCCGAATCATTGATATCACGTTTTAAGCATATGTGCTCATTTCGCTCTATCTTTGCGTGTTATCTTGCAGGATGTTCAGTCACAGCTACCGAATCTCTTTGCTTTTGTTTCATCCTGTGTCCCATGCTGCTCAGATAGATTGCCCAACTTTGTCAACATATCATAATTGGATATATTTTGAGTAATCAAATAATTGACATATTATCCATCAGGTTATAGGTATTATGTCTCGAGGTTCTGCTGTAGAGTTGCAGGACAAGGCCGATTAACAAGTAGGATTAGGGTTAAGATTAAGGATTATCCTCTTAATCCTTAGACATGCTTATACAACTGTAGGGATGTCGTGTTTTTTGTATTCACATATTTTACTAGGGTTCAAACTTCATCATTTTGCTCTCTCTGCTCTTACTTCCAAGAGGAGAAGAATATAGAATGGAAGAGACAAGCAGGCGAATATCATGATCTTTTTTACCTTTACATGTATATCAACATATTCAATTTTCTCTTCTATAAAACCAATATGTAGCATAAGATAAGTGCGAGGTTAGTGTAACTTTGTACTTGGAGAGCGTATGCACGTGTAGGTTTGAAATGAGTGTGAGTACATCCCTTCTCTATTGGAGTTATGATAGTCTTATTATCGGTTTCTCATGTCATTATATATTGTGTGGATCCGACATGTGTAGCTGAGCATGAGCCGCAACCTTATGGTGTCTTTCTGACCTTTTACAGTATTTGTGTGAACTAGGAATGGTGCCATATTTTTTAAGCAGTTTCTTTGCAGAGTATACTTTCAATGTACGATAAAGAAAAACCAGTCCGTGAGCTTTTTATTACACATGTTTTAGGCAAATATTTGGTATCTTCTCTCGGTCGGGAGATAGGCATTGTGTATATACATGAATGAGAATGATGCAAATTTTCCTGGTATGACTGCCATATTTTGAACATTAATTTAATATGAATGGGTTTGGATTTGCGATCCGAACCTTAGAAAATCAATCTACATCACCAAACAGCCAAACAGGGAGCAGATCCTTTGCTGTAGCTTTTTCTACAGCAGCGATGACTGTAGCCCACTTTTTTTTTGCGAAATTTTTTTCAAAAATCCAATAGCAAGATTGAATCTAATTATTATTGTTCTGTATATCAAACTTCACTCAAATCCGATGTTTATAGCTATTTTATATTAATGGTCAATGGAAAGAGACAACATTTAAGGAACGTAAAACCCTTTCAAAGAAAGGACAGACCTTTTACCATTAAGATGATATAGCTATATATATTGGATTTAGAAGAAATTTGATATGTTTGTAAACAATAATGATAGATCCAGTCTATGTGGTTGGATTTTTGAAATTGATTTTACAACAAAGAAGAAGAGGGTTACAACAGTCTCTTATCTAGAAAAAGCTACAACAGAGGGTCTGTTCCCCACCAAACATTCGAAGCCATCGATCTCCGTGCTGTTGGAAGTGGGGGAGAGGTCAGAGGTCACAATAAAGCGGCTAATTGAATTAAACTGTAACGAACGAATATAGGGTTGGTTTGATAAGAAAGTTTAAGTTTGGTTCAATATAGGTTCGGTAGCAGAAGTTTGAGTTCAAGTTCGTTTGGAAAATGAATGTACGAGTCTGGTTGATGGTTAGCTTGTTAACAGTTTGACTTGAGGTCAAACTTGTTAAAATGAACAAGTTCGAATTCACAGTATTATGAAAATAAGAAATGGTCCATGTTGATTGAATCAAAGCCCCCTACTGTTAATTTCATTTATCTAAAAAAAATTATGTGTATACAAAGTTTGGGCTCGATTAAATTATATACAAATATAGTTTAATTGAACTCGAACTTTAATCGAATGAACGTATGTTAAGTTCATGTTCGGTTTGTTAATTTTATTGGACTAATATAACGTATGTCAAGTTCATGTTTGATTCGTTAAGTTTATTGGACTAATATTTAAAGTTCTTGTTCAGTTAGCTTTTTTGTAAACAAACAAGCACAAAAACTCTGTAATTCAAATAATTATAAAATAAAGGGATTTTCACATCCATAACCCTGAGGGCCTGTTTGGTTGCTGGGTTGGACTGGGTTGGGTTGGGCTGGGTTGGGATGGGTGAATAGTAATCTGTGAGGAGAAAGTACCCTTGTGAACAATGATCAGGGTTGGGCCAACCCTGCCCAACCCTGCAACCAAACAGGCCCTGAGTAATATCATAATAACATTCATAACCTCGCATAATCGTAAATTACATGAGAAACCTTGAATAGTCACTTCGTCTCACACCCATAACCCTCCTTTAATTTTAAACATTAATTCAACCATATGGGTGAGTTAATCTAACCGATCTACCAATGAACGTTTAGGATTACCCAAAATAAAAAAAAAATGAAAAAAAAATCCTCCAAAGCCTTGCAGACGGTGGGATGGGAAGGCTGCGCGCGGGTCGGCGGCGGCGGGCGGAGTTTAGGTTCCTGCGGGTGATTGCTCCATCGGGCGGCGGGCGGAGTTTAGGTTCCTGCCGGGGGGGGCACTCGAGCAGGGAGGCTGCAGTGCGCGGGGAGAGGGGGGAGGCGGAGCTGGTAGCTCCATCGGTCGGCAGTGGGGGGACATAGAGGTGATGTTCTGCACACCTCTGCCGGGGGAGCTCCATCGGTCGGCGGTGCGGGGGCTCGGGGGGGCACTCGAGCAGGGAGGCTGCAGTGCGCGAGGGGGGGGGGGGAGTCCATCGGTCGGCGGTTGGCATACAAAGGTGATGTTCTGCACATCATCACCAGTGTGTGGCACCGTGTGTACATTGCCGCCATCATCGCCCGGTCATCCGCTCCGGTGGACGCTCTCGATCGTGCAACGTGTGTCCCCTCCTCGAAAAGCTCCATCTTTTCTTCTTGTCAGTCGCGTGTTTCCGACTCGCAACTGAGGTTGAGATCGAGGCCCAAGTCGAGGCTGAGCCTCGGGGGCTCTTTCTCCGGGGATCTGTCGATGTCCTGTTCTGGGTCCTAGTGCTGTAGAACGTGATCCGGCTGGACTGCACGAATACAAACTGTAATTCAATCAGATCGCTATGCATTCTAAGCAATTCTCTTGATTGTATTCAGATTGCAAACAAATGATGCGTAGAATTGCGAGGCTCGTCAGTTGATTATGAATCGAATTCTGTTTATGAGTTTGTGAACGTTGATGTCGAGACAGCGTTGCCAGTCAGATGGGAGAAGGGTGTCCTCGAGCTGGAGCTCGACGTGGGTGGCGGGTGAGGTGGTGCACCAGATCTTTGACTCTTTAGAAGGGTTGTAATTGTCGTCTTTGGCGTCGGCTGGGGGGGGGGGGGGGCTTCGAGGAGGGAGTGCGGCGGCGGGGACGGGACTGGGTGGGGGTTCAGAGGAGGAGGAACTCTGGGGATGGCATGTTTTGCAAATAAGATGAACATCAGGGACATTTTGGTCTTTCTTAACGGAAACCGTTAAATATAACGGATAACCCAAACAGAACATAATATAATGTTATATCATGTAAGAGTTAACCATTACTCGGGTTTCTCATGTAATTCACAATTATACAGGGGTATGAATGTTATTGCGAAATTACTGAGGGTTATGGGTGTAAAAATCCCTAAAATAAACGACCAACTACTGTTGTATTGAAAAAGTCAAGTATTGAATTTAGGGACCAGAAAGTTATGCGATTTTTCCACCTATGGGATTGGAATCAATGTTTAAAAAATTGGATCCGATGTTGAATCGCTATCATGTGAATTTGATTTGATCGTGTTGAACCAAGAGTCTGAATCGTGAATCGGTCGAATCAATAATAATATCATCATGATGTCGGCTTCCATTACACACTAAGAAAAAATCAGTCGTCTTTTAAGGTCAGATCGGCTCTATAATTCAGAGAACACGCACACATGCGCGCGCACGTACAAACATAGGAGTGATCCTTTGAGAGCAAAAAACTGTGAGAGCATGAGAGCATTGGTTTTGAACTACTAGATTCAACCAGGAGAGAGAAGACATAATCTATTGATGCAGAATCATTGCTTTCATGCTCTCACAGTTTTTTGCTCTCACAGGATCACTTATATGTGTATATATATATATATATATATATATATTATCTTTCAAATGAGACATGGTCCTTCCATCCATAAGGAATGCCATCAATTTCAACCATTCGTAATTAATCGTGTGGTAGGTTTTAATGGCATGTTAATATTATTTATAAATTAAGCGAAAACCCATTTTAGTCTTTATACATTATCTATATATAGTATGTAAATACCCAGGGACGAAGCCAGGATTATTGGCTTGGGGGGGGGGGCTATATAGAATCAAAAGACATATTTGTATGTGGATTTTTCATTAAAAATGATGTGATCATTTCTTTTGACCTAAAATCATGACATTTTTCAAGATATCAATGAGCTTTTTCGAACATTTTGCATCGTTTCTAGAAATATGAAGGAAAATATGCATTTCTCTTTTATAATTTGTTAATGTTCTAGAATAAATAATAACAGGTATGTTCTAATATTTTTAGTTTTTTTGTATAATCTTTATTTATTTCCTGTGTATGGATAAATTAATGAATTAAATTCTAATGTGATATATGGATAATTTAACTAATAATTTAATGACAAGAACATCTGGATGGGATATTCAAGATAGATTTGATCCATTTAAGTAATTATACGATATTGTTTAAGAAAAAAGATATAGTATATAAATGATTGAATTTCAACTATGGGTATATATATTCTTTCATAGAATTTCTATCAATGATGATTTGTTTAACAACACCATCATGTATTATAAGAGACACATTGCACTGAATAAAATATTTTTTTATTTAATATGAAAAATATAATATCTAAATTTCTATGTTATAAAGTTTATTTTGGGGTATATTATCACATCCTCAAAATCATCTAGATATTTAAATAATTTTCCAGTTGTGATTTACACTATAACAAAATGTATCTATAGTAATGCTTTTCATAATCTATCACTGTGTCGTCCATTATTAAATATATACTGATGGTAAAATTTGTTGCAAAATTATTTTTTAAATTTGAAATTGGCAACGGATGTCATATACAATGTTATATCATTCACGATGGTGCATATAGCAACATTTATATGTTACCATTTTTCAAAATTTTTAACTAATCATTGTTAATTTATTCAAAATTTAACGACAACTGGCTGGAATTTTAAAAAATAGCAATGGATAAATGTTGTTATATGAATTATCGCTAATGATGTAGGAACGGATATGACATTGGTTGTTAATTTCAAGTATAAAAATAATTTCGTAACAAATAATATCAACATTATATTTTTAAACAACGGATGTTATAGTGATGGATTTTATACCATACCATCAAACCTTTTAAATAAACTCTTTTATTTTGTAGAGAGATATATTATCACATCATTAAGTTTTACAAGTAAACCATTGCTTCCAAAAATATATATTTTTATCTTCTAGATAAAATTAAATCCCATAGAGTACTATTCAGTAATAAATTTGCCTCTAGTTTAATATGAAAAAAAACATTACTAAAAGGCTCAAAATCTTGAACGAATCCCCATATTAAGTTGTTTTAAAAATAGAATTAGAAACATATATGGAGAAATTCTTTCACCTTACCCATGAGAAAATTTGAGAAGTAGTTGAGCTAGGAAGAGAAAAGGATGTAGAGGTTAGAGATGAAAACGGATCGGATATGCCTATTTCCATATCCATATTCGCTCCATCTCTTCGAATAACGAATACAGATACGATTATGATTTGGATATGCATTAAAGAAATCATATCCTTAAACAATCGAATACGAAGTCTAATAGAGTATTTATCGAATCCGAATACGGATCGAATAAAGAGCGGACCCGAATGCAGATCGAATAACGAGCCAATCCAATTGTGAATCGAATAAAGAGTGAATTCAAATATGGATCCAATAAATATGAATTCCAAATACTTATATAATAAAGACCGCATACGAATACAAATTGAATTTTTATCAAGGTTCATATGATTTTAAATTACAATGAAATATAAATAAGTTGCATCATGACAAATGAGAGCGTCGAGATGACCTGCGCTCTTTACCTGAAGAAAAAAGGAGATATGATTTTGTAAATTTTGTTCGTATCCATATTCCCAAACAAATGAAAGTTTATTAATATCATTAATATATAATACTATATACATTACTAACATCAAAACATGGGTTGTAGCTTATATTATATTAACTAATATATAAAATAATATTTATTGTTGTATTCGGATATTCGGATCCGAATCCAGATATTCAAGTCATTACCATATCCTTATCCGTATCCGGAAATTTTTTACACCCCATATCCATATTCTATCCGTATTCTTAATATTCGGATAGGG
The DNA here is from genome assembly GCA_037367405.1 of Ottelia alismoides. NCBI lineage: Eukaryota > Viridiplantae > Streptophyta > Magnoliopsida > Alismatales > Hydrocharitaceae > Ottelia > Ottelia alismoides. The sequence goes on along the minus strand of JAZKJV010007541.1, from coordinate 98,335 downwards.
ATATCTGTATCCGGTAATCTTTCAAATACGGTAAGCATATATTCAGATATAACAATATCTGTTTTCATCCCTAGCAGAGATACAATGGTCTATTTATATATTATTATTACACATACAACTATATTTTTTTGAAATATTTTAATTGAAAAATGGATGATTGACTATTTAAAGGGTGGTTGATCTCCTATAATATAGGTTTTTTCCATGGGTTGGGGGGGCCAAGTCCCCTCCCGCCCCCTTCCCTCTGTCACTGTAAATACTACAATTATCTTCTCCATTAATGTCACATTAATTGAGGGCTAGGATTGAACCCCCCCCCCCAAAAAAAAAAACAAGGATTCTTCGTTGAAGTTAGGGGGGGGGGGTCGTCCCTTCTTTCTGTGATCGAGGGCGGCAGTGTTTCTTGCTCTAGGTGAAGGGGATCGACGGCTCTAGATAGCGATTGGTGGATCAGGGGTTCCAGACAGACGACGTCGGAGAGTGGGGGCTGCTCCAATGGAGGAGTTGGGCGGCGTCAACAGTGTAGAGCTCGTGGCGTAGGGTGAAGATGGATCTCCAAGGGATGGGAGGCGGTCTTCGGTGGTGGTCGCGGCATCAGCAACGAGGTGGGATCCTTGGAGCGGCGGAGGGGTTTGTTCGCGCAGGGGTCACTTCAGGCAGATGAGTAGAGGTTGTGCTGCGAAGGGCGACACACGCCCCCGACGCTGATCTTCTTTGCAGGTGGCGGCGGGAATCACAAGGGGTTCTATGGAGGCAATGGCGGCGGTTGGCAGAGGGGCTCCAATTGTATAATACACATATTTCATGTGTATTATACAATTTTGATATTTATTAT